>JAHWFP010130363.1:2077-23756 GCA_023313725.1 Lithobius niger
CTGACCTTTTTTCATTACCCAATATGGTGACGGTTAACATCGCAATACCCAGAGAATTTGGCTAAGTTCCACCCAAAGAAAACCCCACACCCCGCCGTCACCTGAGACCTGGCATTCGTCGCGGTTTCAGGCTCGGATTGAGTACCTGAAGCCACGACGAATACCGGGTCCAGTGTCAGTGAGGTTTGGGGCTTTTAGTCTTTTCCTGAAAAGTCAAAGTCACAGTTAGGCAAAGGGAAAACATAATTCTGAACAAAGGTTACAAGGTTTATTCGGCGTTGGCTGTACAAAGCTATACAGGTTCAATGAAAATTCAGCCTAAAAATCGAGATCCAGGCGATCTTGATGCAGCTGCCAACAAGTTCGTCCACCGTGCCTTCTTCTCGAGCTTTCGTCCGTGCACACGTTCGTGCGACAAGTTGCGCACCACCAGATGGTCTCGTGCCGTTCCTGTCTGTACTTCCTGCACACCTGGCATCTGCGGCTCCTCGTACTCTTTTCGTGGCGATGACTGGTACCCAAAATGGCTGGAAGTCTTATGAGGCGTGTCTTGCGTACTCGGTTGATGAGTTGGTTGGCCAGCGATCTTCGGTAAGTCAACTGGGAGCGTTTGCCAGCCCTATCGAGGCCGCAGACGATGACCATGTTGAGCCTGGCATTGACGAGAATCTGGTTGAGCTTTTGGAAGAAAAGGTAGCGGTGCCATCTAATCGACCTCCTGCCGACATAGAACGAGGAGATGAGGTGATTGGCCATGTCCACGCCATTCATGGTCTCCGTGTAAGTCATGGCTGCCGGTGGACAAGTGACTAGGTGTTTCTGGCCCCCGATGAGTCTTCCGACGGTACATTTTCCGGCCAAGGGATCCACGTGGGTGCTGAGTAGAGGGACGGCCTTGGTGTCACACCAGATGCTCAGCAGTAGCCGGCCGCTCTGACGCAGGATACTGTCGCCACGTTCGTGCTCTTTCTTGAATTTGCGCAACTCCTCCGTGAACTCGTATGGCATTCCGGCAGCATTGGCGCGTAGGCTCCCGCATCCGAAGGTTCCTAGCTTGGTGTAGAGGACCTGAAACAGCAGTGCCGAAGTGAAGCGGTTGTGACAGACGATGGTGTAACCCTGGTTGAGGTAGTGGCGCGCGGTGTAGATCGTTGTGTGAGCCATCTTGTTGTTCTCGAGTTCCTTAGCGGGGTCTTGGGCGGGGTCAATGGCCATGTGGCGCTTTTTTCCAATGTGTGCCTCGTCGTTGAGTATGTAACCGTCGAACGGGTCGCAGAGAGTGAAGTGTTCAAAGCCGACCTTGATGGGCTTCTTGGGCTGGTATACCTTGATCTTGGATCTTCCAGTGTATGCAGTCATTGACTCGTCTATGCAGAGAACTGATCCGGGGTTCCTGCACTTGCGGAATGCCTGGTTGATAGCCTCCATCATCGGTCGAACCTTCATTATTGCGTCCATGTCCTCCTTGGCCTTCTGCTCTTCCATGGCTTGCCTGGTCGTGGGCGATGCAGTCTGGGGATCGGTACCAGTGAAAGACGGTTCTTCGGACAGCCGAAAGTTGTTCCAAATTTGATTGAACCTTGTTCTGGTCATGGTCGATCTGATGGAGTGGTTTCCCAGGTCTGGGGACGTGGACCAATACTGCGCCATCTCCGGCAAGTCGTTGTAACCCATGATTATCAGTATTCCGATGAAAGCCAGCAACTCGTCTTTCGTCAATGGTACCCAAGCGGGAGTGGGATGTGGTTTCTTCCGTTTCGGCGATGTTTGGCAGGCTTGCGTGGTTGTCGTTACTGCTGGGTCTTGGCTGGAGTTGGAGTTGGAAGTGGCCTCTGCTTGTTCCCCTGGCTGAGGGAGTTGCGACGATACGACCGTTGAAGGTGTCTCCTTGGCAGCTGGCTCTTGGCTAGAGTTAGCCCCTGCTTCTTCCCTTTGGATTTGCGCTGGCTGGATCGGCGACGTTGACGACGAGGACTCTGACTGGCTCCTGAGTGTCTTGTCCACCTCTGCACACATCTGCTCTAGCACCAACCGTCCTGTGCTCAGATCTTCTGGGGGTTTTGTTCTCGAGTCTTCTGGGGATTGTACTGGTGGAGCGCTTGGCTGAGACTGTTGTTGGCTGAAACGGTGATTGACATATTGGGTTATCCTGGCGTGGCGCATCTCCTGGAGGTAGCAACTTCGAGGAGGCAATAATCGTGTCCTTTTTTGCTCGGGTGGCTCGGGGAACATATTACTTCTGTAGATCTTGTCGTACAGTACTACTCGCCAGCGTCGTTTCATGGCTTCTAGTTTACTCGGTTCCAGTGACGGTGGCGGTGATTGTGGGGGTGGTGGCTCGACTACGTTGGCTGTCGTTGTGGTGGCTCTTTCTTCCTCCTCATCTGACGAAACGATGCAGATTATCTCCTCGGATTCCTTACTTCTGAATCTACCTGAAAGACCCCGAGGGAAGCGAACGATTCCTCTTTTGGTTCGTCTCATAAATGGCCGCGCCTGCGATGATGCGACTTTGGCTTTTGGCTTGGTATTTTGGCTGGACGACGAGACCGCCTCTGCTGGTGTGGGACGTAGTAGGACCGACCAACCGGGCTCATATGTGGGCAACGTCGCTTCTGATGATTGCCTTGGCATGGGAGTAGAGGTTTCTGTTAAGGTTCGAGGTCGTGGTGGGCTTTCTGGCCTTAGCGGTGGTGATGGACTGTCTGGCCTTGCTGCTTCCTCCTCACTGCTAGACGTCGTAAGGCAGGCGTCGGCATCGTCCTCTGACTCGGTTTCTTTTAGTTCGTCATCTAACTCATCCTCATCTGATTCTTGGCTGCTGCCTTCATAGTAGTCCTCATTTTCCTCGCAGTAATATGGGTAGTCTGATTCGTCCTCCTCCTCCTCGGCGACATCTGTTTCTGGCATTGGCGGCTGTGCTTGGCTTGACCCGGCTTCTTCCATGTGGACGTCTGGTTGTGGTATTCCCAGCTGTGGTTCAGTCGGAATTCCAGTGAGTGGCAAAAACTGGCAGTAAGTGATGTGGGGTGGTGATGGACGTGGCTCCCCTTGAGTCGAAGTCCCTGCATTGCCTTTTGGTCCTGGTGTGTTGGCTGACGTGACGTTCCGTGTGCTGCGTCTGGCATTGCTGGCCCTGTCGTCCATGAATTGGTTGGTCCTCCTTATGATGAAATCTGCAGTCTCCCCGAATAATTCCATGAAAAAATCCAACTCCTTGCTCTTCTTGTTGCATCTGCCAATGTAGCCCATTGGAGGTCCGGAGAAACCTTTCTTGTCCTGGTACTCGCTCAGCTCTTCCGTCCAAACCCGATGAAGTTGCCTCCGGTTCTTGCCGGCCCTAGACTTCTCTACTACGGCGTAGCTGGGAAAGTCGTCCATCGGCGCCTCTGCAGCCATCATCCTGTTTGCCCGCTTCTGGTCGAAGAAATGATTCACATGCGGCGGGTAGGCCATTATATACGGCCACGCCTGACCACTGCACATCGCTTCTGCTCAAATGTATGCAAGATCGAGAAGTAGTTGCCACATGACGCAACGTTGTGCAATATTGTGCAACACCCGCGGAACCCGCATCTGGGTGCGGGATAGCAGGATGTGATTGCACCACGCGGAAACAGCAACCGGTCGTGAAGGGCAATGGGCCTCAGATTGCCAGACACTGCAAGGGATCATCAATTGTGTGGCTTTCGATAAAGCCGCGTGCCGTTGTTGCGAACATGGTGTTTGGCATCGGAAATTAGGAGCACGGCGGACAAGCCCACGCCTTGCTGCCCGACATGCGGGTTCAAGACCAAAAAAACAAATAAGGCTGGAAACAACATGAGAAAGGAGTGGCAGGGTGGTAGTGGGATGTAGAATGGAATTTCCGAGGGAAAAGCTGATCAATGGACATGTTACATGGATCCCAGTTTGCTAGATGTTCCCGAGACAGTGTTGCCGAATGGATAAACAAATTAGCGATGAAATCTACTACCCTTTTGCCAGAATACTCACCAGATGGCTCCGTGAAGGTATGCTCCCAAAAAAATGTGGCACACGGCAATTGTAATCCCGATCTATGAAAAGGTGGACACGGCTTGTGCAGAATACTGTCGTCTTATTTTGTTCGCAGTTTTGGTATCAGTTTTGGTGGCAAACTCGGCCTGTGGAACACTGATTACATTTCAAATAGATTTCAAGTTATTCTGCTCACACTCTTTTTCTACCTCATCTGTGGCTGATGGCAGTGTAGTACCCAAGGGTCGGCTTCAATGATTTAAACTATAACCGGCACCCAGTATAACTTTGCCGGTGATTTAAAATTATGCAAAAAATCGGGCTAACACCCGAATATCCCCGAAAGTATTTGAGATAGGAATTTCATCTTTGAACACACAGTGAACCAAAGCTTCCTTCTGACGAATTTTGAATCAAATGATAACAAAATGTCGAACTTAATCTGTCCAAAACAGAAAAAAAAAACATGCACAGACCAGCAGACAGAGAGACACCCAAAATCCAAATTCAGTCGAGTTTTGTCCGGCTATGTGTGCATGCTCAATGCCAGGTGTGATATCGTTTCACGTATGTACATTCATAACTCATTTTCCATTAACTATAACATTTGTCAATTCTAATTTAATTAATGTGTATTTTCCCTATTACAGATTGTAATTTTGTCCAATAAGTTAATTCAAAATCCATTAGAAATAACTTCAGCTGGAAACTTGTTTCGGGTCAATATGGGAACATTTACTACTGTAAGTATTTAACAGTCAAAAATCAAAACTAAAATTTTTAATAGAAACATCGTTTGAGAGCATATTTTCTGTGTTTCAGATCGTGGGAACAATTATTACCTATCTCATCGTTTTGCTGCAATTTAATTCACCAGTGCCTTGCCCTGTTTGCAGTGAAGTAAACATTACTGTCACTGAGACAAACGGTGATCGGTGAGGTTCTACTTCTACCAGAGCCATTATTTTTAAATCATTATTTTTTACGTAAGTGAATTCGCCCAAATTTACGTAAACACTTAAATGTAATTATTTTAAGATCTTCATTCATTCGTACACCTTTCTTTCGGCTCATTGAAGAGATTATAGATTTAGTTTACTGGTCCTTAGCGTGGTTTCAACATACTGTAAACTATTACTGGTGGAGGTAATATGAATCACGACGCTTTCATATTTTTAGTATTTTTAGTATTATTATTATAAAGGTGTTGGCAGGAACAAAGATGAAACATGATGGAGACCAGGAACACAAACGAAAATTCAGAACACAATACGTGTAGTTATCTGGTAAAAACACACCCTAACGAACCTTCCACTGTGAGATGGAAGTGAAAGAGATGTGATAGTTTGGCAAGTTGTTCCATGGCAGAACACGGTTAGGAAAGAGGAACTTCTTTCCATTGAAGTGAAATTTTGGTTAGGTGAGCTTCAGAAAATAGCCGTAATAAAGGCTTAGTGAATTTTAGCTTATTGGCGTATGATTTTCCCCTGTGCTATTGTGTTTCCTATTTGTACTCCTGTGTAATTAAACCATGCACAATGGCTGTTTGCCGTGACGTCACTATGAGTTAGCCAATGACGGACGAGAACAACGGCTGTTTGGCCGTCTGATTGGACTAGCCCAGTCACGTGATATGCACATCACAGCAAACAGCCATGGCGCGTGGTATAGTGGCGTACACTGATCGCCGACATGGCTGGAGCCAAGTTTTGTGACAATCTATAAGAAGGTGGGCCAAAATTGCGTTCAAAAACGATTATTGCTTTGTTACTTTTAAGCCATTTGATTGAAGTTGATTGGAGTTACTGGTTAATTCATTGCGCCAAAAAAGAAAAAGGAAAAAATCGTAATCTTTAAGGATCAAAGTACTATTTTTCTCATCGACATTAAAAGATCAGATAAGGCAAGAGGAAGAATCGGCATAAAAAGACAACATATCTATGACCTCAGATATATGTGTGCCTTTCAATTCCTCTCGAAACAGTTGTGTAAATACTTGAAAAAAAGGCATCGATAGAAGCGAAATTTCTCCGAATTTCTGCAAGGCCGACTGAGTAACTACATGGGTAGTGCGTTCTTGGAAATAAAAGCGTTTGAACTATGAATAAACAATGATTGCAGTGTTGTAGCAGGTGTGAGCATTGTTGTAAAGTTTCGCGTCACGAGTCGATTGTACTGTTGAAAGATCGAGAATGTTCTGGTGTTTCTGACAATCGTGGTACGAGGCTCCATTTGAAGCTTATATGGCGTAAAGTAAAGCGTTCCTATTGTTACTGTAGTTTTTGTATTGTCATCGTCGCATGGATTACTCGCCGGAATGGATCCTTTTTGAACGGCAGCATGAATAAGGTCAAGGATATTCATTCTTTGCAAGGTAGCCAAGAAAACAGACGACCGTTCGGCATGGTGAAAGATATTGCCAATTTCATAATAACAATCAGTAACGAACGAAGTGCTACACGTAATATTATTTTATTATCAGTTTTAAACTCTGAATAGCTCATCAGCTAAGGCGTCAGACTGCTAATCTGAAGGACGAGTCCCGTCAAAGCTGTGAAAATGGGTGTTTAGTTTAAGACAGGTAGGAGATATAACTACCAACTTTTAGGCTGGTATAAATTGAGGAGTTCCCTGGAAAAAGGGCACTAATGAAAAATACATGTTTTAAGAAAAGGGAAAAAAACTGAGAACTAGTGTTTTATGCTTAATATTTGAAGGTTAGCATTTTCTGATGGGATATATATTCATGTTCCTTTTTTAAACACATTTTTGTAGCAGATATGTTGAGGAAAATAGGAAATTAGTGGAAAAACCGTCAGTGGCACTGGCGGCGGCCATGTTGAAAAGTAGCGCCATCTGCCGGCGACATCCGGCGTTAAATAAAAAAAATTACTTGTAAACGCTTCTGTATACAGTTGGTTGACTTCTTACCATTTGTGCCCCTATTCCACAGACTGAGAGGTGCTCTATCAGATTTTTTAGGAGGTGGAATCAGGGCACAAGTGACTTTATGCCATTTTTCCAGGGAACTCCTCAATTACAGAAACCAATGTACTTCACCTTCGTAGGCTAACTAGTCTGTGGTCAATGAAATAGGAAATTTACACTTTTCGTAAGTGCATTATTTTTATTTTGCTTAAAGAAGAAGCAAAAAAGAGGAACAACAATTTGGCGTATAGGGTTGCCAATATATGTATGACTGTTTGATATTCAATTTACAGTGAATGCATTTTAAAGACAAATTTGGGGGATAAATTTTGCTAACAGAGAGCCCCAAATTAAAAGCACTTTCGGTTGGAAGAGAATAGATCAGCAAAGAGAAACACTACAGCAGTCTAGAGTTAAATTAAACGCATGCAGGACTCTATTACATTGAATACAAATACAGAGAAAGACTGCAGAGACTCAAGTTTCAGTGACACAGTCACGTCAGAGTTTATCGTCTTCTTCCTTATAAATCGTAAGGATTTGGGTTTGATAGTATAGGTAATTCATTTAACGAACCTGTATTTGCACTTAGATAGCTCTACTTAGCCTTTTCTAGTTCCGCAGACCCAAACAAAGTTAAAGTGTACTATTTGTCAGCAACACACTAACTCAAGGCACTCGTTTGCAAAATTTTACATAAGTTTTCACTGCAAATAACATCTACCAAGATGTAACATTTTTACAAACACCACCTAAACATAACACGAGCTTCATAATAAATAAATAACCAAGTTTCCATTCAGGTGTTAAACAAAATAAGAATGAAATGAGCAACAGAGTATTCGTTTATAGATATTGCATTCACAGGAGCAAAGTACGCCACGCTCCGTGAGGCGAAGGAAGAGTTCAGTTCCGTTTAAGAAAACATGACGTGTGGCTTTGGTGCTGTTAACAAATGATGATTCTACCAGAGAACTAGTTCTCGCAGGAGAATCACAGTTCTCTGAGTAAAATCCGACGAAACTGTGTTGCAATGTGGGATGTCCCTTTTGCAATCGGCACCTTTTATCTTACTTACCTGCATACAAATTAATTCTTAATTTAAGCAAATTTACGTCACTTCTGGTCGCTTCCTCTATCTGCCCCACGTGCTTCATCTCCACTGTGTTTTGCAGCTACTGGCGCGTAGGCTACCCATGCCAGGGAGGCGGGGGCCTGAAAGTAACACAGTTTCGTCGGATTCTACTAAAGAAAACTGTGATTCTCCTGCGAGAACTAGTTCTCTGGTAGAATCATCATTTCTCATTCATAGCATCCTCCTGTGTTTCAATGTGGGAGGATTACAAAACGTGGCGTGGTGCCAGTCTCTCACCTCAAATCAGATCTTGCCCTGCGCTTGCATGGTTTGCACAATCCTCCCGGCTAGCCCGGGCGCAATTCCTTGTTGTAGTGTGTGGCCAACACTGACGGCGAAGACCAATTGCCAGCGACATATTCTGCGCGGGCTAAGCTAGACACCCTGCCGCAGCTGAAGCCACCGCCGATCGCACCGTTTGTGCATGGAAATGCTCAGTATTGATGCCCGCCGAGAGAAGGACCGTGCACAGCCACCTAGCCACCGTTTGCGAGCTGATAGTGCGGTGCGGGCGCACATAGGACAGGAACAGTTCATCGAGTCCCGCCCCCGGGTCATGCGGCGGCTGAACTCGCAGCGGGCTCGTGCGGCGGATATAAGCCCGGACACAACGCAACGCGTCCAGGGCCTTTTCTGGATGCCGAAGCAGCCGCAGGACTATGTATGGCACCCCACCTCCCGCCGTCTTGTGGTGCCGCACTACGAAAACAGCCCCCTCGTCCTGGACATCACACCACTTCAAAGACAACTGGGCCAACTCACCTGCCCTACTACCAGCCACCACGGCTAACAACATAACAGTCTTTAAGGTCAGAAGCTTCAGGGTCAGACTACGCAGGGGTTGCAACGTGCATAAGTAAGGTGCTACAACGGCCAGATCCCATATTACGACATAGCGGCGCCGTGGGGGCCTCTTCAGAAAGAGCCCCTTCACAAAGCGACGCACAAGCGGTTGTCGTCGCGCCATCAAAGCCACATGCCACCTAGAGACCGCCGCTAGAGGCCAACGCTCACCTCCGATCGATCAGGACTTTTAGTATGTTCAATAGGAAGACTATTCCAAGCTCTGTGCTACAATTCAGCTTAATCGGAATTTTTGTTGAAACCAAATTCTTCGTTGCCTGACCTATTTGCATTTACACCAAAAAATCTACAGTCTTTAAAACATGAGCTAAAACAATAAAGGGGAAAAATATCAATGATATTTTAGGAACTACTTGGCATGGTTTTTTCCCTAAGGAAACGAAGTGATGTTTCTCATTACACCAAATAAGCCACTGTTTATGTAAAATGATTTGATTCAGCAAACAGCTCCTTCTTTGCCACTTCCCTTCCTTTTGCTTCACTTCCCTCTTTCACTTGCGAGGACGAAATAATCCTTTTAGGTTCCTTTCCACCCCAGAGTAACGGTGGTGTGATTAAAAACACATACAGAGTGGCGATCAAGTGCTGGTGAAACAACGAAACCACGACGTTTCGGTTCCAAGGTCGGAACGGTTTTCAGGTGAAAGGTTTAAAACATGCTTTTTGCAATGGTGTGATAGCTTTATTTCTGAGATGAGGACAGCTGTAAAATATCGGCCTACTAAAAAATTTCCCCTCTAAATTTTTGCCAAGATTTGGCAGCAAAAAAACACCAATTTACCAAAATCATCCTTAATAAATTCCAGTACAGAAATGCAGAATTTGTGGGTTTCTTTGTTTATTGAAGTAACACACGAACTAACGTAACAAATGAAGAAAAAACATCTCGTATAGACCTATAAAGATTTAACAACTGCAGTTACTTTTTCCTTCGTTTCAGCTTTTTCTTTAACAATAAAGAAAATATTTCTAGTATGCTGATTTAAACAAGAAAAGATCTACTTTAGTTATTTATTTATTTAAATGCTTGATTGCTTGTGAGTGTTGAAGGCAAAAGGCCCAAATTGCACCACTTGACAAGGTAGACGAACTCACAACTTCATGAAATGGTCACAAAATTTAAATTTTCGGCGTTGTATTTTACAACTTGGTCACCTAAAACAGGGCCAGGAGGTTACCAGTATAACAAAACGCAATATACTAGCAAACAACAATAATTACAGACACACTCTAGAATATTAAAAACCTAGAGACAGACCCAAACAGTGGTGATAACAAACTCCGCCATGTTGGATACGACGTCCACCGACAGGAAGTGAAACTTTAAGTGAAGTTCATCATAAATATTTTATCACTTTTCCATGTTTGAGAAATTTTTATTTTGTTCATTATGCATTCTTTATTCACAGTTATCGTGTAATCTTCCAATTGAAACGAGATATTTTTGATAGGGTGAAAATAGAGGATATTAGTGGCTGTAATTAGAATGGTGCGATTAGACGACTTGTGGTGCTTAGTTACAGCTAGGACGATATATGGTCACCAGCGTTTACCGGAGAAGCAGATTCACGAATTAAGGTGCAGCCATCTCTGATACGTCCGCTTTGAGATTATGGGACTGCAGCCACCGTAAAGATTGAACATGGTGAGCAAATTCAGTCGCAGTAACCCAAAATGTTGGAGAAACTTAAGTCCAACGTGTATGGCAAAACGCGCACAGCTGCAGTTAAACTGTGATACAGTTTGCAAAATTTATTATAGCTCAGGCAAAAGTTTGAACTAAGTTTCCAATAGCTCTGTTCGATTTTATAAATTGATGTTTGCATCGTTTATTAAGATGTACAGCATTGTCACATTAGTAGCATCCAGCCTGTAATATATGAATTGTGTTCGTCCCACACCACAGCTGTAGGTTTGCCACACTCCCAGCCGAAACCATGGCACCTGAAAGAGAGAGGGACAATTTTTTTGGGTAATTGCAATCGGGAATATCTAGGGTCGTTTACATGCCACAATCGACATGACCACGAGGCATCAAAGGGCTCTTCTCTTCCCGAAAATACCAGGGGTGGCTCAGGATCGAACACGGCACCTCTTGCACATGAAATGGTCGTGCTAACCATTAGGCTACCTTGCCCCATCGTCGAACACCACAGGAGTGACGACGAATGATACGATATGTATCTCACGATTCTCATTCAGACGAGAACAGAGGCGAAAACATTGGAAACGATGAGTGCCGCCGTGTTTCTTCAGTTTTTAAAATTGATGCTTTATTCTGAAATTGCTGTTATGCTTTTCATAGGGCGTTAAAATACTTTTGTAAATTAAATAAATAAATAAATAGCTTGTATGATTGGCCTCTCGCGAATCTCATTCAGACGAGAACAGGAAGTTAGCTGGCACCATGTTGGTGTTACCGGGGTCGGCCATGCGCCAGGAGAAGTGCTGATTGCAAAAGTTTGGAACGCATTGTTTCTAGTACAGTTTTGACCCGTGGTTACAGCATACTTTTGTTATTTCTTGAGGTGGCGCTTCCGTGGTCCAATTTCTGAGTCTCCGGTTGAACTACACTGTACCACGTAGAGAGCGTTACCTTCTCTGCACTTTATGACGTACAACACTGCTCTACTTGAGGAAGAATTGGTGTACGTCATAAAAGGCTCTCCAAGTTGAACAGTATAACCGGAAACAGGACCACGGGTGAGCCATCTCAAGAAATTACGAAAGTTATGCTGTGTCTAAGCACTACAATTCGTCTTATGTTCTACGTTCTAAGTGTCCATTCTAGTTAGAGACACTAGTATCCTCTACTTTGAATCCATTTAAAAAACATTCCGGTTACAATTAGAAGCATGCGCGATAACGGAATAAACAACGCATAACGAGCACAATAAAAGATTACTCAAACATGGAAAGGTGAACAAATCTTTATGATGAACTTCCATTAAATAAAGTTTTTGTTCCTGTGGAGTGACGTCGTGTCCAACATGGCAGATCTTTGATCACCACTGTATAGGTCTGACCCAGGTTTTTTTTTTGAGAGTGTGTTGGCAAGTATTAATGTTTACTGACTTTCATTGGAAGTATTACTGTTTAACGACTTCAATATATTGTTTTTATCTTCCTCGTAACCTCCTGTCACTTTGTTTGGTGATCAACACGTAAAATACAGCGCCGAAAATTAAAATTTGGTGAACGGTTCATGTAGTTATTGAGTTCCTTTAATTTGTCAGGTGGTACACTTTGGACCTTATTTATCTATTTATGTATGTCTTTATTTAACTATTTATTTATTTATTTGTTGAAAAAAAAGCTGTTGAACATACCTAGAATGGAAACCTTGCAAATTCGCTTTATATGTCCTACTAGGCCGACCCTTCATCCCCTTCAGCAGTGTCAGGGGTACCATGGTACCCCCTCAGCGTCCCTGGCCACCACGCCACTGATGAGTAGCCTACTGTAATATTTAGTGCAATTTTAACACAACAGCTGAATATTAAATCCATGAAGATTCATAAGATTGTATGATTTGTCTGTCAATGATCTTTAAAATTTAGTAATTGAAATACTTGAAGTGTGTGTCCAAAGTCTCTTAATGCACAATGGTGACGTCACGCTAACACATCCCAATGCTAAAAGTGTAGCCGTTATATACGGTTAATCTGAAAATCCACACACGTCACCGTGGGTTAATTTTTATAACCCACACTTTTTTGATTATCTAACACTTTTTTGGGGTCTACACAATCCCTGATCGACCATGTGAGACATATAATGAACGACCTTGCAAAACTACCGTCACAACACACATTCAGCCAGCACACCCCATTGCAACCAGCATAAACAAGCACGTTCGCAACCGCGACATTTTTCGTGCTAACACGAAAACAAAACCTTGCGTACTATGCTAGGCCACCCACCCGTGGAGGAATGGTCCAACCCGGCAACATTTCGTTCTGACGGTATGAAAACTAGGCTACTGACACTTTGTAAACACACCTAAATACCCCTAAAAACCTACGAGACTCAAGCGAATAGTGCATTTTATACTCTATATCTTATTTAAACTAATCAAGTAGAAAAAATACGGTTTTACCTTAAACACAAAAGTCGATGACTAGGACTAGGATAATTAATACGGATGCAAACCTATTTACGTTACCTTTTGGACTTACATGTCAGACTGCCTGAGCGGGGAATGGAACCCACGACCTTTGAAATCAAAGTGGCCTAGGCAGTATGGCTCAGCGGTAGGACCTCGGCCTTTGATTTCAAGGGTCGTGGGTTCTATTCCCCACTCAGGCAGTCAAACATTAAGTCCAAAAGGCAACGTAAATAAGTTTGCATCCGTATTTATTAAACCAATCTCGAACCCATTGGCTTTCCGTCCCGTTTTAACTAGAACTGGGTAACGGGCGTCCTCCCGTAGGTGAGACTTTCGTATACAGGAAGCTTAACCAGAAAGTTTCAGTTCAGGAATTTACATATCAGTCGTATGTAAACGTTCTTAAATTCATTATGAATCACAAATAAAATTTTCGAATAAAAATTTGTTAAATCTCAAATAAGTCAATAAGTTGGCTTGACATCACACCTTACCATTAAAACACATATCCGTCAGAATAGGCGGTTTAACGGCGATATTTGTTCGTTTGTGAGAAACAGCTAATCCAGTACCTCGGGGGTGGAGAAAAATTCACTCACGCTCTCGCTCATGAGAATTCCCTCCACCCCCTCGATATTGGACTAGCGTTTATCGCAAACGAGCAAATATCGCCTTTAAACCGCCTATAGTTCACAGATATCTATTACTTAATTTCCCTGACATAGTGTTGATTGTTTATAATCTACATAATTTAAAAAGTACGAAGTGTAATTTTACTACACCAGACTAGTTTTACTCTATAGTACAGTTGTGTCGTATCTCCTTCGGACCATGTGGAGTTGGTTAATGATCAGTTTAGTGGTTGTGCCAAGTGAAGCCACGCCATCATCATTATTTGTCTGTTATACCATGGACTATGCCATGTCTCAGTTATTCCCATGGTAATATTTAACTTACTTTGGCTTTGCTTGGATTGTTGTATGACGTTTTCATTTGGTTGAGTCCATCGGCAGGATATTATAGTTCCCTTGTATTCTGAGCATTGTTATAGTGTTTGAGTTAAGGCGTCATTCTCTCTCTTCTATTGCTGCCTGTGGATGACGTTTGATAGTTTTGTAGATATTTTTGAGAATCCTTTTTCGGCACGAGTACCTGCGTATCCTGACAAAACTATGACTGTGTCCCATTTTCTATCAAATGGGCGACTGCTGCCACTGATCGTACAGTGTTTAACATCCTGCCCTTGAGTCAACCAAATAAAGACATTTAAGAGGGTTAAAATGTTTTGCAAAAGTGCTTGTTCCTTAGGAAGTTCGGGGAAGTATAGTTCAGAAAACGATCGTGAATGGATTCTAACCTTCACAAGCTAAGTATACGTGAAGGCCGTATTTATTGATAAATAGTAGAAAAAATGAAAACTATATGCCGAGTGTGAAACTTTTGGCGTTCAGACACCTACCAATTATTATCTTTATTTGTTCAGCATTGTTGTAATTAGGCATAAAACGATATTGACATCAGAAAAAACACGAAAGCCTGAAACACGAAACACGAAACAATAATACCAGAGAAATACGCCCGCCTCTCTCAACTCCTGGTTGCCACGGTAACGCGAGGACTCGAAACCAAAACCGTTTTGCATCGCATAAAGGAATAGGCTTAATCTCGAACCACTGTTGTAAGCTGCTACTAACGAAAATAAATCGTAGATAAATATTAGACCTAAACGCTAAAAATTAGGCCTAAAACCTAAAACTAGGTTTAAAAGCTAACACATTTTAAACCTAAATTGTGATGGTTATTTCTTTCAGATTATATAATAGAGATCGCTGTTGCAGTCATAGAGTTAGGAAATAATATATAATCTTGCATTGCGTGATAGAGGTGTGCCAGCTCAACATTTTCGTTGGTGGCGGTGTCAAATCTTATACCAAAGCAGTATTGTGAACCTTTTGAATCTTCTGACTATTGTTAAAAACTATCGTACTGATGATTGTTTGGCTTGCAGTTAAACGCCTTATTACGTGCTGTTTTATTTTTACTTTTCCACGTTTTCAGTGTTGGCTGCGAAAAGGAGGCTACAAATAACTAAACAAAGACTAAATGCTGGAGCAAACGAGAGCTTGTTAACGTCAATTTGACACCTAACATAGGCCTACATTAAAAAAAAATGGCTAAAATAAAAAAAAAGCCAGCAAAGAACAGCAGTAGGTCACACCAAAAGGCAAACAGCTCAACAAAGCTCATTAAGTATTGCACCCAGAATTTTAAGAATTATTAACAAATGTGGTATCGTCATTAAAATAAAAACGAAATATAAGTTTGAAATGAAGATCCGTTCGCTCCGCCGACAATAGGCCCAAAGTCTGTTTCCTAGTATATTTGTGGGCGAGGTGGCCTCAAATGATGGATGACCCTGACCAGATTTCAACACCCAGAAGAGCGCATTTGATTGGAGACTTTTTTCAGTCGAAAAGGAGCGTAAGTTAACCGAAAATTAAAGTCTGTTTTCATATGGGCTCTTCTGGGTTTCACGTCTGTGCAAGTGCGTCCGACAACTGAAAAAGGTGATCAGTTCTGCTGAAAACTTAATTAGTTGTTAATCCCAATAATAACTTTCTTTGCAGACCACCGACCGATGGTGAACATTTTTAATTGAATAACTGAAGCGTCTGATATGATTACCAGAACGAAAAACCCCAATCGTAGCATTGATTAGTGTTGGCGGGATGCACAAAAACGTGATATCTTCTCATTATTAGATTTACCGGTGTTGTAGCGCTAAACGAAGATTATTTTACGGTAAGCAACTGGAGGTTTGTTTGTTTGGTGTGGTTTTTGTGGGTACAGTGGTGTGTTGAGATCGGTTTTTAGTTGTGATGGAGCGAAAAGAAAGTCGATTGTAAGATTTCTTATTTCTCCAGAAAACATGTTAACCGTCCATTCAGCACCAATCATAACAAAGGAATCAATCGACTGCGAACTATGTCGACCTGTCGTTTTGTTGGGGAAAGTACTAGGTCGTATTTCGTGGGACATCAGCATTGTTTCTAAGAAATAAACCACGTCCCATAGTTGGAAGCAGACAACGAATTTACTGTATAAATTAATGACCATTTGTGTTTTCATATTTCAAATTCACTGCATTTCTTCCCGGGTAAACCAGTACAGTCAAGTGCAAAAGATCGTTCAAAATGCACAATACATAATACCAACGAGTTTTACAATTCTGGTAATATGTTTCTGCATTTTTGAAGAGAAGCGTTTTCTGAATTTATTTCACTGTTTAAATAGTGCAGAAAAGCTACTGAAGGGAAAAATCAAACAGCGAAATTTCTTGCTTAAGACAACTGCGGTTCACTTCGTCCTCAGCATCGTTCAGCCAGCATCTGGCACTATCCCCTCTGCAATAATCAGTTCACATCCTGTAGCCCTGGAACTATGTTACTCTTGCATAGAATGGAGCCATGATGTCTTAGTCAGTGTATTTTTCATTGTTAGTGCTGCATTATGTGCTGCTCTTAATTTGGAATTAAAAGAAGCCCTTACTAATGATACAACAGTTTTGAGTGAATACCTTCACCGGGTTCATTATCAATACGAAGAATTATACAAAATGGTAGAGGTTGTCCAAGATGCTTTCTCACTACTGATTACCGTAATGTTGCCACGCCTTGCTTTTGAATTGTGTTTGCAATCCTATTTGGTGCTGAGCAATAAAGGCTTTGATGTCGTAACTGCAACCTCTTTGTACATTGCCGTCGTACTTATGTACCGTTTATTTGCTATATCTTCAGTTGCCGACAATATTACAACGAAGGTAAGATGATTGGCAATGTACCTCTCTTCCCATAACGTTACAATAACCCCCCCCCCCCCACACACACACATGACGAAACGGGGGGGAGGGGGGACAAGCGTGGGATTCTCCTGCCGTTTTAGGGAAATGTCCTCTGTCTTTAAAAAGAAAACTTATTTAGGCGCCAAGCTTTTTTGTTCACGTTCACAGTAAAGCCAAACAATTGATGTCTGCAAATTTTACAGATATGATGTTATTTATCAGTTACATAGGAATTTAATGTGCAGGACTGTGCACAACAATACACGTGAACGACTGCAATTACAGTTAAAGACACCTTTTCACCTTTTCACCTTTTCAACTCCTAAACGCAGTCTATTGGATAGTGGAGAATGTGGAACGTGGATGTTGTGGTTAGAATATGGGCAATGCTATTTAAATGGTGAACAGGCGCCTATACGGTCAGAACAGCTAGGTCTGAAACGACCCTTCATTTAATATCACCACGTGCAGCGTGCACATCAAAAAAACGATTGATTCAAAGGTCTATAAATTTCTAGTCATTATGAAGCAAATGTAGATTTGATTTTTTGGATGAGTACATTGTACATTGTGATTTTTAATGAAGGGTGGTTTCAGACCTCACTGGCCATAGCCCTCAACAGTAATTACAATTATTTATGTGCAGTGGTGTGCACAGACCTAAGAGAGGGCAGGAGTCAATTTTAGGTAAAAGAGCACAATCTATTTTGGGAGTAAACATTTTTAAGAGCACACGATTTCGTCCATGCGGTGTTGAATTGGTGATTCACAGGCAACGCCTCTACCGTGAAAACCACCACGTAAAAACACTTGCTCCATTAAAATTTTGTTATACAATTTGTTTTAACTTGTACTATAATTAACAAGTTATTTACTAATTACGAACTAAAAATTGGTAGAGATTACCATCTTGCAAATGGTTGATACTTTACAACGGAGTGGATGTAGTATTAGGTGGCTGGTTAGATGGCTAGACCACTTTGAAGGAAAAATACTACACTGCCAAGCACCACAAAAGAATGCTAATCGGTGATTGATCCTTGTGGTCTATGACTCGTAGAGGTAAGACAGTACCTAATAACAATAGGATTGTGGTACTGATGTCGTGGAGATGAACAAAATAATCACCAAACACAAGGACCCCATCTGATAAGTTATGGGCATAGCTTGGATTTTGCAACAATGGGACAGTGTAAGCGATTTAATGAACACTTTTGTTAGTGAGACATCTGAGGAAATTTGGAATCGTCCGAGGGTCAATTAAAAACAGTTGTTAATTCAGGCAACGTCAAACACTTAAGGCTTGTTGCATCTATTCCTTTTAAATAAATAAAACTCGGATATTACAAGTATGGGTGGATAAATATGGCTAATTTTAGAATCTGTAATATTACCTTAAATTATAATTCGTGTTAAAGCTAAAAGCAGAGACAATCTCTGTATGGCTACAGATGTCTGCAGATTGACAATATTGCACGAACTTTAATACGAAATCATTTGTTAATGAAATGTTGTTAACATTTTGACATGCTCGAGTTGCGTCAAAAAGCCTGAATAATATTCATCCGAAAACCATGTCGACCATGGAAGGAATTCAGGTATAAATCAAAATAATAGAAGGTGTCGGCGAATAAGCTTATAGCTTGTTATTAGGCCCAATAAGCGGCAGATGTTGAGTGGAAGGTTTTACCACCATCAGTAACAGTTGTTTTTTGCTGCATGAGGGAGGAAACCGGAGTACCCGGAGGAAACCACCGTGCAACGGGTGGGAAAAAACCAGAGAAAAACCCGTACATATACACTTTCCATCACCAGGATCGAACCCGGGGTCTGTACAAAGCCAGAGATGTACAGCTGGGACCAAGACGCCTATCGAATCTGACGCCCCAGTGCTCTCAGCTACCCGCGTACCCCGTACTTTCCCTGGCATAAAGCGTATTTCTAATGCTTATATTCTTTGACGAATGGTAGGCTACGTTTCGGATAGTTCACTACTGAAGGAACCGTCTATAAGAACAATTAAACATGCCAGGAAGGAAACTCCTAATTTGGCCATCTCGTATAGGGGTCACGAACGGTTTCACTTGTGATTTTCAGATATGATGAGCACACTAGCGTTTTAGTAAAGATGGTAAGCAGTGGCCTTAGGAAGCATTTCCGAACCCACGTTTTAGGACTTTTACACTTTCATTTGTATGGTTGAAGTCATCCTTAAAGTTTCTGTATTGGGTTTAGAAACACCCTGCACATCGACACAAAAGTTATAAAAACAGAAATAGGCAAATAACCAAAATCATTCTAATACCATGAGTTTAAAAGAAAATAACTAACGTTAATAATGTTGTTTCATATGACCTTTTTTGATGAACATGTTATCCTGAAAATTTCTAACCAGTTTGCATTCAATCTGATGAACGATTTAGAAGTTAAAAGACAATTAAAAAATTGTTTTACTCCATTTTGGGTCATCATTTTAGATTTTTATCTGTTCAAAATCAAGTACATACGTTGTTCAGTCGTACTTCAAAAAATATTCCTACCAAATTACATTCGAATCGGTGGATGAATTTGGCCATAGATAATGTTATCAGTTTTGGCCCGCCATTTTGTACGCCATCCTGAATCTTCAAGAAATCTTCTTTTTTTGGTTGTTTGGGGGAACTTTTTGTTGAACAGCGCTATTACAGCCTATTCAGTAATGTTTAGTGTGAAGCTGATCAAAGGCTACTCATCTTGTGCTACGCGTATGTTTGATAAATAACAAATAAATAAGATAGTTCTTTCCACGGTAGAGGAAAGGCAAAGGTAACGGAAGGGCAAAGCCACTGACTCCGTCCCATAGAGGGAAAAAAAGGTGCAAAAGAGACACGGGTTTTATGGGAGTTTTGGTATTTCCTGAAAAGTATCAAATAAGTCCTACGGAGGAAATGAGACAGGTCACAAGCAGCAAGCAGTCTGCGGAAGGTATGCAGGGAATTCGTTGAAACCACAGCTTCAGACGGGGAATTCCAGCATTTGACTGCCCGTGACGTGAAGAAAAATTTACGGCAGTCAAGCTGCGACCCAACAGCTTGGAGCTTAAGCTAGTGGCCTCTAGTCTTGGAGGAACTGGAAAAAGTAAAAAAAAAAACAAAAAAAAACCGTAAGTCAACAGGAAGGAGATTGTGAATGATCTGGAAAGTCAAAACCAGTTCAACACGTAGCCTATGCAGTTCAAGGGGGATCTAGGCCGGAAAGGAGCAGACGATCAGTATAAGAAAAGTGCCGGAGACCAGGTAGAAACCGAGTGAAGGAACGCTGCACTGATTCCATTCGGTCAATGTCTTGGAGCAGGTGGAGCGACCAGACGGAACTGGCATACTCCAGTACATACCGCACGTAGACTTTAAAAGCCCAAACGCGCGTACACAGATTTAAAAGTGCAAAACAGCGATTAGCAATACGCAAACGGCAAAAAGCCTTGGTAACCAGCATCATACAATGTGCGGTGGACTTACGATCGCTTGTGAACCTCAGATTTAGTATCAACAATGTGGTCTCCAATGGAGTAACAAGGTAGCAAAGAAGATCAGATATGAAAAGAGTGGCACTTCTCGATAGGGAGAGGTGGTTGTCAGTCGACCACTGGTCAATGGCAGCAATGATGGGTGAAAGACGATGGTGGTCATCTGTTATCAGCTGTGTTTCCATGGTAACTACTAAATCCGTTGTCTGATTTATTTGAAATTGTGCAATGCAGTCATGAATTGTGCACCAGTCTGAACGCATCTACTTGACACATTGGACAGGAAACATCTGTACTCAAAGGCGACCTTATGAGCTAAAAGCTCCACTGTTCACTAGTTCTTTATGCATTCTAGGTTTTATTTGGAGATATAAGTTTAAAAAAAATCAAACCAATACTAATTGTTAATGTTGGGGGTATAAGAAATATCCAATTTTATTAAGTCCTCAAAACTAAGTGGAATGGAATATTTATGAATTAGGATGGAGACTGAATTCTAGTTTTCGTTTTCATAATAAGGCTGAAAACTTGTGGAGCACCAGCCCCCACGTAGGCTTATTAATTGTGAACTTACTACGGTCCTGGTATGATAAGTGGTTTAAGTGTTCAAGGTTTAAAGGGATAATGGATGTTCACTTGTTGATTATAATACTAGACCTTTTTTATTTCTCTTACGTTCAATAAGAACAATTAAAATCCTTTGCACACACAATTTAATAGAAAAACAAAAACGATTTAAGATTGACCATATTTAGTTCCATATTTTTCCATTAGATGTTGTTATCCAAATGTGTTTTTGAGTAGTAATATTTCTGTTGTTTTGTTCAAATATTTGTATATTTGTTGTGGGGGGGGGGAGTATAAGCATACAAGTTAATTACACCCTTTCTTGAAAGGGTACAAAAATTGAATATCTCAATAATTCATTTTATTGTACACAACGGGTTTTAATTTTTTTATTTGAAGAGAGTTAAGAAGACTTACTATTGTGATAATTAAACAAGTGCAAATCATCTAATTTGCCTTTCACAGCACTCATAGGCAGCTCAGTTCTGTTTATGAAACGCTAACTGTCCCATGCTGCACAGGGATAATTTTATTAAAAGGTAGCTGCCCCATGCTGCACAGGAATAATTTTATTAAAAGGCAGCTGCCCCATGCTGCACAGATATAATTTTATCAAAAGGTAGCTGCCTCATGTTGCCTAGAGATAATTTTATCAAAAGGTTTTTCCATGCTACACAGGAATAATTTTTATCAAAAGGTAGCTGCCCCGTGCTACACAGGAATAATTTTATC
>JAHWFP010130363.1:23766-51552 GCA_023313725.1 Lithobius niger
GCTCCGTGCTACACAGGAATAATTTTATCAAAAGGTAGTTTCCCCGTGCTGCACCAGGATAATTTTATGAAAGGCTAGCTGTTCCATGATACACAGGAACTTTTCCGAATTAAAAGGCGATTTTTAAACTTTTTTTTCACGTTAGTTGATGGCAGAATAGGATCAGCGTTCATTTTGCCGACCGCTTTGACCACTGGGCTCTGCTTGCTTACGTTGTTAGAGGTCTTCAGAGATCTCTCACGACATTCGTGGTACGCATTAGAACTTTTGCCTGGTGGCATGCTCTAAAAGTCGTCTGTTGGTGCTAAATGGGTTAAGTAATCAAGTGAAGTTTATTTTACGACTACCTTAAAAGATCATACACCCTTGCCTACACTAAAACTAAACCGCCAAATAGGAAAAGAACGTCAAATTCCTTACTAGCAAGTAGCAACAATGCTAACTAAAAATATTAGAATGGCTGTGTATTGAACATGCTCATTGCCAGGTGTGAATCTAAGAGCAATCCTAACTCACTTTGTCCAAACTAAAACAACGGCCATACTCAAATTTAATTTAAGCCCTTCAGCCACGGCTAACAAAAAAATGTGGCAACTACTGGATGGGCGAAAAACAAAGTCCTAACCCGCACTGCAAGCTTTGTAAGGGGACCCCGAGCAAAGTGAGCAGCAACAGCCTAGTGGTCAGCGTCCTCGTCTCCAAACCAAGTGAATGCCGCTTTGAATCCTGTGACATACTCATAGTGTAAAAAAAATCACCAGGATTAATTAAAGGGATAATTGTGTGATTTTTTGATTGCCATAGATTGTAATTTTGTCCAATAAGTTAATCCAAAACCCATTGGAAATAACTGCTGCTGGAAACTTATTTCCGATCAACATGGGAACCTTTACCACTGTAAGTAACAGTCAGATATGAGAAACTCAACATTTTTTAAAAGGAATACCGTTTAAGGATATATATTCTGTGTTGCAGATCGTTGGAACAATTGTTACCTACCTCGTCGTTTTGATGCAGTTTGTTTAGTTCACAGATTTTGTGCAGTGGAACGAATGTTACTGTCATTGGGATGAACAGTGATAGATGAATTCAAGAAAACAAATATGGAATTCAAGTCCTATTACTGCTTGCTCCTGCCACCACCAAAGCCATTATCTTTGCAATAAGTGAATTTATGTCAACACTAAAATGTATATATGCTTAGATATTCATTCATTTGTGCAAAATTCTGTAAGTTCCTCACAGAGTTTAAAGGAGTCGTTAACCTCATCCTTACTAGAGCCAATATGACTTAGGTGGCGTAGTATAACCAAGATCGGCTATATAGAAGCTTTGAGTCTGGCTTCTAGACTCTAAACCAGAAACTTAGCAATGAAATGACTCTAGTGCTGGTAACGTCAGGAGCCGTCGAGTACCAGAATGTGTGAAAGGTGATGGAAAGGTAGTAAGTTCGATGGGGCGAAAAATTCCACACTTCCCACTTCCTCCTAAACCTGGTGTTGGCTCAGGCTCCCACTGCCACACGTTAACTTTAACATTATTTGTAATCCAACAGTTTTCTAGACGTTGTTCAGGTCTGAATATCTGTGTATTCCCACCCACGATGTTTATGTTGGTAAATTGAAATTTAAACGGGTATTTCTGAATAACATCAAAGGTGTGACCACGTTTTCATTGTCAATTCGTTTTTATAGCTATATTTTTGCAATTAGTGGAATATACAAGCTTACATTGAATAAAAACAAAGGCAAAGCTTCTTTTTTTCAACCTGACTTGTGAGGGCGAAATCTCCAACACCATTAGCACTAGTGTTCTACTGATGTTACGCCGACCGGGAAATGAAAGCTATATCACTGTTACGATACATCGGCTCTAGCCAACTACAACATGTAGTTAGCTCAACACTTTAGTTTATTATTAAAGTGAGTCTGGATTAACTTAGGGTGTGTTAGCCAAGAGGTTGGTTTCATGTGAACGAGGAAGGTCTGCTTCAAAGTGGCAGATTACTTTTCCTGAAAAAAGTGTACTATGTGGTCATTTCTTATTCGTTTCACTGCTACTGTTTTTGTGGTTGAAAATAGCGTAAATTTCTTATAATCTTATAAAAACCTGAAGGGAAAAAATTGTTTCAAAAAATAAATTAATCCAACATTCAAAAACAATAATTTCGTAAACTTAAACAAACGTCATTTGCCAATTAATAACCTTTGCTTTATCTGTTTTCTCTGCATTTAGTATTACAAGTTTTTTTTTACATTGGTTTCATTGTGTTTTTTGTGTTTTTCCTTTTGCTTTTCTGTACTTTCACTTTACTTTCGTCCAGTTTTACATTGTGCCAAGTGTAACAATGGACAACAGCAAAATGAAAATGGACGACAGAAAAAAGACGAGACCAACGTGAAACAAAAAAACTGTAGAAAAATTTCAAAAACGTGTAAATGTAAAAATGTAAAATAACAAATGTAAAAAAAAATTATGTAAAAATTTCTGAATTTTAAATGCTCAAACTGTAAAGTTTAATGTGATGAGATCAACCATCGGCATCAACAATACATCGGCGGAAGGCTTTTTGTTCCATCGGGTCATCGGCAAAATTCAGCCATCGGTCGAATACTAATAGAACCACCATATTTACAATGCTATCACAAAAGCCGTGCAGACCAACACATTTGCAGCATATGTGGTTCTATCTGCCCATTTTTATCCATTCCCACACTTGCTATATCCTCTAGGGATTAGTTTCTCTTGCGTAGGTGCCATTACTATTGCCACTCTTATGTGTATTGTGCTGCCATCTCGGTGGTAGCCACCAGAGTTAATAAAACAGCACAACACCATTATTTGGCACTACACAATTTTCCAAACCACAGTCGGAGTAATACCTCTTGCCTTTTGCTGCTTATGGGAGCAACTCAGCGATTTTACATTGGCGCCAAGTTGAGTTTTTCTAGTCCTACAGTATTTAATTTGGCTAACATTTAATTGATACTGTTGAGCTTAAATTAAGTTCTAGTCTTCTGGACGCTGTAGAGGTAGACCCTAGGCTAAGGGCCAGTGCACACTCTGAAATTTACTGATAAAGTAAGGCTAAATTTAATGAAATTTTCACTTACCAGCCTAGGTAAAGGTTTTCTAGGGTGCAGACCAGAACTAGCTCCCTCGGTCTAGCCAACATGAGTCACACTCAGTGAAGAAGACGTGCCAGTTTCCACTTTGAAGGAATCGAGTGCTTGGCAAGTCACAAAAGGGAACAGTAAGTTATACTGTAGTAGCTAACAGCACTTGATGCGGAAATTGCACTTAGGTTGAAGAATTTATGCTATTTTGCTGTGAAGCCACGAAAAGTTTCCGAAATTCCTTAACATCGTCAGGGCAGTGTGTGCGATAAATGCGGGCAAATTCGGGCAGAATGGTTATGGTTTGGTTGAATTTAGGAAAGTGCTAGCCTGACTTTGTTGTATAACATAATGTTTCTGTTTACAGCCGTAACAATAAGAATTGGAATTTCATTACTGTCATTGGCAAACTAGAAGTTTAAAAATATACAAGAATAAAAATTTGTAATTTAGAACCTAGAAATTTAAATAAACTAGAATATAATTGATAAGCTAGTAAGTTATGTGTAATGGCTATAGACCTATAAATATTATAAAGTTTAAAAGTAAAACAATGTGTAAAAGTTGTTATAAAAGGGGATATTTAAATTAGCCAGTGTTAAGTTGAACTGAGCAGGGTATTGGAGCTATTACAAGTTTAAAACTATTGGGAAATTTAAAGCTGTGAGGCTTAGATTACAAGGTCAGTGCATTTGAAAAATTGGCGGTGGCATTGTCAATTTTTACTCATGTAGTGTAGTAGTTGTATCGTTCTGAAATGTTGTTTAACTTGTTGAGAATTTATTTAAATTATGGAATATGCAGTGCTTAGCTTACACTTTAAATGAGACTGGGAAAAATTGTTTAAGAAAACCACGCATTTCATATTAGTTTAAAAAATTTAGTTAATTATTTCCCTGCTATTCTTGCATGATTAGCGAGGAAGATGGTGTTGTGACATTTAAAGGTTCAGATCAGAATTCGGGGACATGTTGCCTAAATAGTACTTAATGTTTTGATATTTTGAAACAATAAGAAGGAAGGTTGTGTATTCGACCCCTGCACCCTCTTCAGTTATGACAAACGTTAAATAAGAGAGGATCAATGCATTCGATTCAATTGATGAATTCTAGACTGCTTATTACGAGTGTGTTATGCTACTTTTTACCGTCTTTGGCATACCTGATGCTAAGTGTTACTCTCAAGAATAGGTAGAAAGACCTATGGTTTGTTGCGTAATGTATGTTCACCTAAAGCACCTAGTGATTTATCTTTAGTCAATACTATGCTTAAGGACTATAATGTGTTGTAAGCCTCGTTTGCTTCTGTCTGAATGACTGGTCAGAAGTGAGAGCAGGATCAAGTTGAAACGATTGCAAATTGCATAAATTGAAACGCCTGACAATAAAGTGCGAGTTTCAGGATTTTCTTAAAGATGCGCTCCTTGGCAGATTTGTAGCCGGATTGCATAGTGCTGAAACTCAGAAAACTTAGGGCAATGAAACCTACAGGGGTTACATTTAATACGCCCTGCGAGAGTGCTCTAACTTTTCAATATAAATCTAAAGATGATTCTAAATACTATTGTTGTGGTTATTCTGCTACGTGCATTCAAAATACAAAAATAAGTCACATAAATGTGTAGTTTGTCACATCGTTGGACCTTTAAAAATGAAAATCTAGTAAATTGGGTGCTACTAGCAATGAATTTCCTATGTCTTCTAAACCCAAAAAATTACGAATAAATTAAGAAGAAAACACATCACGTTTTACAGAAACCTGAAAATCAAGGGTTGGGCGCCACTAGTGACGATGAGTCTTCTGAAAGTCTGAGTTCTAATACAAACACCACGACATGTTTAAATGTGAACAGCAGGATTGTGCATTGCTCACATAATATTAAGACTTGACGTAGATTCAGGGTGTGACAGTGATAGATTGTTTTAAACAGTATTTTTCTAACTTAGACTTAAACCCTACTGCTGTCACTTTATAGTTATTGGCGTCCGAGGTAGTTAGACCTCTAGGAATTATTCAGTTAACTATGAACCTTAAAGGCCAAAATGAAAATTAAGTACCATTTTTGCACCAGGAAATCATCTGGCTTTGCATGGCAAAGGTTTGATTAAAAAGTTTAATTTATCCCTGACCCAATTCTTCAAAGTGGACGTCTCTGGTGGAGATCTTGTTACAGAAAATATGATTTTTAAGTCTGACAATGACGTTTTGAACGATTACCGGACCTCTTTAAACAGGGTCTACATACCTATCAAGTACTTCAAGTGCGGAATTAAGCTTAAAACTTATGATGAATCTAAGTTCTGTAAGGCTTGCCATGAGTCCTTAGTTGTGAAAGGGGCACAGGGAAGGTATTCTAAAGCCTGTAGATTGCAGTTCTTGGGCCTCTCCCGATGTTTCTGTTTTCAAGCCGAATGGTGATGTATGCACAGTCGGTGACGCATAGTCCAGAGCACGCATAGTATGCATAGTCTAGAGTTGGAAATAAAATATTTTCTGGCACATCATGCAGAAAAGTTATTTAGCGAATGTGCGACAATTTCTCATTCATCGGCATCTCTGACCTTTCCTATCGAGCTCAATGACGAAGTCAAACTTGTGTTGAACATTAACACATGTAAAGGATAATTCCAGTTACAGAGAGTCCTATGACGTTGCTACGACGTTGTTTTAGCGTATGGTAAAGGAAAGCAGAGTCAGAGCTAAAAAGCAAAGTGTAAATGTAATCAACCGAAGCTTAAAATCTTGGATTTAAGATTGATAAAAATGGTATGTGTAACCTCTCTGAGGGCTGAGATACTGTATTAGAGCCTACAGATCAAGCTAAGTTGAAAGCCATTTTAGGGTTTGTGAACCATTATGCAAAATTTGTGCCTCAGTTGGCAACGTGTTGGTCCATTAAACTAGCCTTTAAGTTCTAATACTGGACAAACCAGTGTTCAGAGGCAGTGGTTAATGCAAAAAGTGTCTTTCTAGTCTAAGGTTTTGGTTAATTATAGCCCTCAACTGCAATTAGTATGCAGTGAATCTCCTGTAGGGCTCGGTGTGACACTATGTCTAGTGGAGAAGGTCGCCCTGTTGCTTTTACGTCACGAGCACTGATTAACTTTGCTAGCCCAAATCGACCATGACACGTTGTTGATAGCTTTACGTGTTAAATTCTATCATCAATACCTTTACGGAAGGATATTTACATTGTAAACTGACCAAAAAGCCCCACTCGGGATATTTGGCAACTATATAGGCCTTCTTGCAATGACCGCCTTTAAATTCAACACTGGGTTGGTTTCTTATTGCCAACGATTTTGTTTTGAAACATATCAAGGGTTGGTACAATATATCAGTAGATTTTCTATCCTGAATGCTGCTGACATATGAATCTCTCCCATGAAGGTGGCAGGTGCGACATTCATGAATTTAAAGACTATTGAGTCACTACCAGTTTTAAGTGACCAGCTTGAAAAGTTAACTTTAAAAGGCAGTGTCTTGTCTCACGTACACCGTCAAGCATCTGAAAAATGAACTATCTCTTGACCGTCATGCTATTTACTGGTATTATAGACTAGTCGTCTTTACTGTTTTACGTTCTCATGTCCTGGCTGAATTACAGTTGGGGCATTGTGGAATAGTTCGTACTAAAGCATTAGCATATTCGCATGTTTGGTGGCGTGGTATCGACGCAGACCTAAAAAAACATGGTTAAAACTTGCGAGCCACATCAGTTAAACAGAGATGGAGACTTTAAAGGAAAAAAGAACGTTTGGGAGAGGCCAACTATGGTGTGGAGTCGCTTACACATTGAATTTGCTAGGCCTTGTACTGGAAGAATGTACCACGTTATTTTAGATGCATACTCGAAATTCCCATTTGTATTCGAAATTAAATCAACTGCAAGTGCATGGGTTATGGGAAAGCTCCGAAACTTATTTGCTATGCAAGGATTTTGTAAAACGTTAATCTTGCTAACAGCCTTAATTTCCCACCATGCGCATTTTCACAGTAGTTGATACAATGTGCAATTGGGTCACATCACAAACGTGCCTTTCTTTCATTAGTCAAATAAAGCATGTGAAAATGTAGTGAAGGGTTTTAAACGTTCGTTTAAAGCAAGCCTAACTGAAGGGTTTAACCACGATGCAGCAGTGTAAATTACTTTACATCTGCTCAGATTTGGACGCACAGTCCCACTGACATTCCTCTATGGAAGCTATTTCTAAATTACAATGTGGGTACAAAATTACGTCTGCTCCTGACCGACACTCAAATCCGTTGAAAAGAAGCAAGATCATGAAGCACACCTATATTTCAAAATAAATGATTCCATTCATCTGCGTATAATTTCCGTACTGCTCTATAGTTTTCGTTTTATTCTTAGTGTTGTCACGGAAGAAATAGGGAATTTGAGATATCGTGTCATAACTTAAATGGTGCATGGAATTGTTGAAGGACATCGACCAATTAAAAGAGCTAGTTTTGGAGTTAGGTGATTTGCAAGGTGATTTTCATACACGTGAATCCAGTGCGTCCCTGAAACCGTGTTTCGTTCCAAAGTCTTCAGACCCTGTTGTTCCATCTACAACATCACTTTTAATGCCTACATTGTCTAATCCACCATGATGCAATTTGAATGGAGATATGCCCACCCGTTTTGTTGCCACAGAAAATAGGTGCACCATCGTGCCAGCATTGGTATCAGACCACCAATCTTGCCGCAGCTTGTCACAGATCGTACGAGGACCAGCTTTGCTGCCCCAGACAATTCTACACTCGCTCAAAAGTTTCCGGCAGATACTAGCTCTCCTTAACTTTCCAGGAGTTAGCCAATTTTGCATCGAGTGGTAGGGGGGTCCAAAATGCCTACAAGTCTGAACCTGAGATTTGGGGAATGTATTGTAGCCAAGCAAATAGTTGATTTTTAATAATTTTAGGTCTAACTGTTGTATGTTTAGTATACCTTAATAATTTTGATATGTTTGTGGGCATGTTAGTTAGCAGTTAAGGTTTACTTGTACAACTAATTCGTATAATATTGTTAATAATGCTAGGCTTACTCGCCGTGGACATATTTGTGGTGTTGTAGTTATGTTGTTTGTTGAAAACACCTTGTAATTTAGACATTAACTAAGTTTATTGTTCATTTACTTGGTTGTTGTTACAAAAAAAAAATAGTTCGATTTTATTTAACGGGGTGAATAGGTGAACCATGAGGGTTATTGCTTTTTGAGTTTTGTACCAGCATTTCCTGCACAAGGTGCTCCTCGTTGATGTGTGCATGTTCAAATGATTGCGCCCATCCTCTTTATTATCTAGGGAAGGTGAATATAGTGTATTGGATTTTGATGCTCATTACTCATTACTCCAATGAATCCAATGAAACTGCCCCACCAGTTGCTAATTCCGGAAATGGGGACAGGCCTGTTTTGTCATCTTGGTCCACCCAACGACCTACTCTTGATGCACAATCCTTGGCCACTGCCAACTCCCAAGCTTTGCCCCCAAATAGTCAGCAAGTGATTACAAAAATCTTTGTTGGTGGGCTCCACGTCAGTACTAAAGTGGAGTACATTCAAAGTCTTATTAAAACCACCTTTGGGCTTACTGTGGGTTGCTTTCCACTGCGCACGACGTACCCAACTTATAAATCGTTTTGTGTAACCGTTGATAGTACCTTTGCGGACATCATCATTGGTTCTGATGTCTGGCCACCAGGCGCTCGTGTCGCCCATTTCACTGGACGAAGACGCAAACCTACATGAAACCCTACTACTTCAAATCAGGCTGCTCCCCCTACTGCCACGCATGATCCCCCCAAAGGACCTACCAATGGGCCAAGAACTATTGATAACTTTTTCAAGCCAAATCCTCTCAACCATGCTGCTGGGGTTCCGGTACACAACAATATTACTATACGGAAAAAAAAAGAAACTGAAGCTAACTTAAAAGGAAAAACTAGTGTCTCAAGGGATTGGAGCGACCTGACTGAAGGCGACGACGATGGAAATTCCCTGCACCTCTCTGGTTCGGAAGAACTACTCAATAATTTATCACAAGACGATCTGGAGGCTGATCTTAATGTGCTTTCAATTCAACAGTAAAATTCGTCCTCCTAAAGGGTGCCTGCCAAACAGGACTGCTAACAAAACTTTCCATACTCTTAAGCTTTCCAACTTTAACGCTCAGGGGTTGTTCAGCAAGCTTGACGAGCTCAAGCTCCATGTTGCCACGATAAATCCGGATGTGATCTGTGTCACTGAGACTCACCTCACTAACAGAATGGATAACTGCACCCTTGGGCTTCGCGGCTACACTCTGTATCGTTGCGACAGGAAAGCTAACCACCATGGCGGTGTCGCCATCTATGTTAAATCTGGCATCCCCTCGACTCTCCTTGGTTCTTTTACTGACCCTCATGGAGAGTGGGAATTTATTCAGTGTAAGCTAAATATCGCTAAGGATAGTCAGTTGTACGTTGGCTGTTGTTACCGGATCCCTAAAATAAGTCTGCTCGGCAGCTGGCCAGCTCTTCTCTCTTCTCTCAACCATTTTATTACGCAGTCCAAGGGTCGCCAAATGATCCTCACCGGGGACTATAACTTCCCTACCATTAACTGGACCACGCTCCTTACTACCCAATCGGAAAATAGTGCTGCCTTTGAATTTCTGGAACTTCTGCAAGATCATGACCTCCTCCAGCATGTTGTGAAGCCCACCAGACACAGAACTGGTCAAAAATCTAGTTTACTTGATCTTGTTATCACCAATACTGACCTTACTGTTTCCTCCATTACCCACTATCCCCCCCTTGGGCTCAGCGACCATGACGTTCTCTCTTATGATCTCGAAATTGTTTTTCACATTAATCTTCCTGGCGGTCCCCGTCCCAATTATAGGAAAGCTGACTATACGTTAATTAATGATATTTTTTCCTGTATTGACTGGCCTGCTGAGCTTGGGGGGTGGGACGTGGACACCCAACTTGAAATTTTAGAGGTTTTCATTCTTGATGTTATTAAGAGCTTCATTCCTATGTGTGCCCCATCTACCAAAAGTGCTCCGCCCTGGATGGACCAAAACATCAGGTCCCTGATTAGGCAGAAAAAACGTGCCTACAATCGCCTGCGTGATTTCCCCTCACCTTCTAATATGGCGCTGTTCAAAGCTGCCCGGAGTGCTGCCGTTTCCGGGTTTCGCACCGCCCGTCGCAGTTACGAGGAATCCCTCATTCTCAAAGCAAAAGCGGACCCTAAGTCCCTCTTTGCTTATGTTAACCGTAATCGAAAGACTGCCCCTACTACCTGTCTGAAGAGAAACGACGGTCCTACTCTGCTTGATGACCGAGATATTGCGGTCGAATTTGGCTCTCACTTTGCCTCGTCTTATTTGCCCCACCCCCCCAGCTCTCCAATTGACGCTGCTTTCCTTCCTGCTCCTTTTCTGTGCTCAGATGTGGAAACTGATGGCATTTCCCCTCTCTTTCTTAAATCTTGTGCAAATTCTCTTGCTACCCCCTTCTTCTTGATTTTTCAAAGTTCATTTTCCTCCTGCACCTTCCCTACCCGTTGGAAAGATGCAAATGTTACTCCTGTACACAAGGGTGGTTCCCTCCATGATGTAAATAATTATCGCCCGATTAGTTTGCTCTGTGTCGCGTCTAAAATTCTTGAAAGGTTTTTCCATAAATCTGTCATGTGTATTTGTCAACGGCTCAATATTGATTTTGAGTTCCAACACGGTTTCCTCCCGGGCCGCTCCTGCCAATCCAACCTTCTTGAAACTTACAACCACCTTACCACCTTATTGGACAAAGGGGTGCAATGTGATCTTGTTTTCTTCGACTTTCGGAAAGCCTTTGATTCCGTCTCCCATTTCATCCTCCTTCACAAACTGTCCTCTTTGAATTTTCCTAAAACACATATTGCTTGGATCAATTCTTATCTTTCTCATAGACGACAACGTGTTAGTCTCAGAGGTTCCACTAGTGACTGGGTCCCCGTTACCTCGGGGGTCCCCCAGGGGTCTGTTCTGGGCCCCCTTCTTTTCAACCTTTTCCTGTACGACCTCCATTCCGTCATCCGATCCTTTAGCAGAAGCTATGCGGACGACCTGAAAATTCTCTCTCCCGCTTTTCTTCACCAAGATCTCCAGCAAGACATTGACGCCATTGCCACCTGGTCGACCAAAAACTGTCTTGCCCTTAATCCTCTCAAATGCGTGGTGCTGCATTTTGGCCATAACAACCCTCACTGCAGCTATCACCTTGGTAAAACTACCCTTTCTACTAACACGTCCCATAGGGACTTGGGCATTTTGGTTGATTCTTCCCTGAAATTTCATGCCAATACTGATTACATCATCGGCAAAGTCTTCAAAAAAGCCCACTACATTCTTAAAACTTTCTCTGCTGGCTCACCTAAGCTGTTTGCTCTCCTGTACAAAACCTTCCTTCGCCCTACGCTCGAATTCTGCTCTCAGGTTGGCCGCCCCTGTTATGCTTCTTTCTTCGCCCGTCTTGAGACTTGTCAACGCCGCCTCACTAAATGGTGCCTTCCCCTCAAAAATTTGTCTTATGATGAACGACTTCGCAAACTAAACTTGACCTCGGTCAAAACCAGGTTCCTCCGGGGTGACCTTATCCTCACTTACCAAATATTAAACCACCTTATTGACGTCCAGGCAGCCGACTTTTTTTGTCTCTCTCACACTTTGACCAGGGGGCATTCCCTCAAACTCTGTGGAAGTGTCTCCTCTGGTAATGTTCGGCACCGGTTTTTCTCAGAACGCGTGGTCGAGGCTTGGAATGCCCTTCCTGTTTCGGTTGTTCTTTCCACTTCGCTTGATGCTTTCAAAAGTCGGCTGGACCGTTTTCTTGCTTAGGCTTTTCCTGGTGGTTGGTCCTTGGTTTGGGTGTGTGTGTGGGTTTGGGGGGGAGGGGGGTGGGTGCTTCTTGGCTTTTGCTTGCACCGTCGGGTTCTCTATTCTATTCTACTACCCATTGTCCTGCCCTCTAGGGATTAGACCCTCTTGCACAGGCAATATTACTATCACCACTTTTACGTACATTGTGTTGCCGTCTAAGTGGTATCCATCAAAGCTAATAAAAGTGCACAGCGTTATTATTCGGCACTACACAACTTTTAGGATGTCCTTCTTTTGCTCCTTATGAAGCAACTCAGCAATTTTACCACATTCGGAGGTGAAACGCATGTACGTTGTTCGGTGTAATTCTACATTCAAGAAACTAAGATGCTGTGTTGTACCTAAAGTTATTAAATCTATGGTTATTAAAATAAAAATCTTATGCTTTACTTTCTGTTACGTGTTGTTTTTTCTCAGACCAGCATAGTGGCACTATTATCTCGTCACGTTTGCAACTTGTGTTCAACAAGCTGTTCAAATGATATGGTGGATTAAACAATGAAATGTTTACTCCAACTCTACGAAACCACGATTTCCAAACTTGGCTGATGTTGCTATTATAGGCAAGCGACATCTTCCCTCTCCAATTAACCCCCATCATTATACGCTCTAAAGATACTTCACTAAAACAAGCTCAGTTTCAACAACATTACACATTCTGTGTACTCTGTGGTAGTGAACTGCTTCACAGTGATGCTCTGTTCAAGTGTTCCCCATTCTGGTTCTCTCTAGTGTTCCATTATGATTACATCAGTTCTCATTTTACTTCATTTGTAACCTGTCAAATGCCACATTCTCCAAGTCAGAAAAGTTACAGTCATGCTTCGACGCTTCAAGCAGCTACAGTATGGCTGTGTACTGGTTCAGGCAACGATGAAGGCAAACGATAGTGACAACGAAAGGCAACAAACGGTAACCAGCTATCACTGACCCCCCTCCCCGCAAATTCTCACAGCAGGAACATACAAGCAAAAAGCCAGTGGTGGACCAACGACGCTGTTGAATGGGATCAGTTAGAACGTTTGTGTTGGCTAGCCCAAGATCTGGCCGTATCATCCGCCAATATTACGCTTCTAATTCGTATTTGAGAAATAAGTCACCAACAAACGTTGTGGTGAATGTTACATCTTTTTTTGTGTTGACTTGATTTCTACAAGCTCTGCGTTCACGATGACAACAGCGTTAAGTTTCGACGTTGTCGTCTTCCGCCATCTTATTTTTGCTTACCGTAGTTAGTGGCGACTTGTTAGCCACTGGTCAGTTAGACAGCAAAGTTTGTTCACTTGAAAGGTAAACAACGTGTTTTACACTTGTTTATTTCAATAATTGGCCTTTGTTAACTCTCTTAAATGCTAAAATAATAATTGAAATCCGTTGCGTACAGCATTTTATACAATAAAAATAAAGAGTTACCAATTTTGGATCATTTTGTGCCACTAGATGCCGTTAGCAGAATTTGTATGTGTTTATTGTTTTTATTTTTTCCGTTAAATTTTGACCAAAATTTGAGCTGCGTTTACGTTAACACACTTTACTAACACGACATCTAGTGCAAAAACGGGTACTAAAATTGGTTAACTCAAATTCATTCTTTTTATTCTGTAAAATGCTGCATGTAGCGAAGTTTAATTGCGCTTTTTTGTATTTAGTAGAGTAAAAAAATACCTATTATTGTAATTAATTAGTTTATATAACACCTTATTTTAGCCTTTAACAAAACTGCGTTGTTACGAATACTCATCCACACTGCCTTGATTTATATGAACTATATTTACAGATCTGAACATCGCCGTAGGAATCAACCAGCAGGTAGTCCTACACAATCAGTCATTGTCGGTCGGGGAATTTGTAACAATTCCTATTTTTCGAAGTTGGACCTATGCAACCGACCAACGGCTGGCCAGACACTATGAACTTGGGTAGTCGGATTAGGGTTGATGCACTGGGTGCGAGCACAACCCCGTTCATCACTAAAAATTAGTTTTAAAATACATTTTCTTTTCATGCTACGTGTGGAAATAACTGCTGAATACGTTTTTGTGTTTACCTTACAAATTGTTTGTTTACTTACCCAAATGACAAAAAAAGGAAGCAGTGATGATTCCCACGTCTGCTCTAAGGGAGGGGGGGGGGGGCACTTCTTTTCCCAGGAAGCGCCATACGGAATAAGAGAATTCTTCAAAAGTGAGTCTTTTGGCGCAGAATAGTATACATTGAAGGGAATTGAAATGCATTACACAAGCTACAGGTGAAAGAGCATAGTTATTTACGTTGTAAGCAGATGTCACAGTGGAGAACCGGTGTGAGGTAGTTAGTCCCCAGGCAATGTTCCCCAGAACCCTAGCTGGCATTGGACTGGCATGCAGTAGCACCTCCCCGCTCCCCCTTTCAGGAACTTCTAGATCCGCCACTGGGCAGGAGAGATGCAAATGCCGACATAAGACAACTTTGAAGCGATGATTAATGCTCTGTCTTTACAAACATTCCTAAAACGTGATGATCACAGAGATCAGTCAAACAAAGCTGCCATACCACCACTATTTTCTCTGGTGACATGAATTCTGAAATTACGGTAGATATAAAACAAGAGTTGATGGGTGGTGTGGTCAGAGCCTGTTTAGGCGACCTAACGTAAGCATTCGAGCTGACAATTCACCTCACCTGGCATTGGAACGAAGTACGTGTGTGTGTGTGTTGGGTGGGGGGGGGGAACTATTTTTCAGTACTGCCGTTATTTGTGTCTGTCATTCGTTAGTTGAAGTGGTGTGAATCGGGCTAAAGTGTTGCTACCAACAACTACGTATACTGCAAACAACTGCCTGAGGGTTGTTTTTCACGGAGGTGGTCACAACGGTCGATTTGGTTCGTAGACATTACTGCAATATAAATGAACTCTTACTAGGCACAACACTCACTCACCAGCCCACACTTTCCCAAAACTCCGTTCTAATGTACCTTTACTCGCGACTGTTGAAGACAGCTTGGCTCAGCATATGCCAATCCGCATACAGGAGGAAAAAGTTCAAACGTCACAATGAACATCACCGTGGGCTTTAGCTATTTCGTTTTTATGACTGTTTTAAATAGCATTTCCCGCATTAAAATTACACCTTACCTTTCTTAACGCATTCGAATACTAGAATGCACAAATGAAAATTAATGTAAATACGTTTACACTGTATTGATTTAAACTCTTGTGCACACATCAACAGATCCATCACCTCTGCTGGATGTGAGTTTATTGACTCCACAGTTCAATCATTTACATCGAAACACGACGTCACCTCTGTGTTTGATGTGCTTTGATGTGCTGACATTCCGTGATGAGTTTGATGTGCTTAGAAAGTGCCATACTGTTGCCAATCGTCACGAGATGCACTGGCATGGCTTAGCAGTTTTTGAAGGTAGTGGTAGATATAATGGTTGCAGTTTATTTGAAGTTAACTGGCTCCTTCGTTATCATTATTAAGAACACTGGATCAGAACAGTTTGACTTGTACGAACACGAAAACGAGTAAACGTTGCAGAAACGGAACTGAAGATGCATATAGCAAGTGGATCTGTTGGTGAAGAACTGGACAGAATTACGCACCCTAGGTTGTCAACGACAGACTTGTGGGCTTGGCAGGCTTGCACAAGGTATGTTAAATGCTTGTAAATTACGGTGCTTGCAAATGTATACTATAGTTAACAAGGGTGCCTGGTTGTCTTAACACGGTGTAGACTAAATCAAGAAAACCCCCTAAAATCTTAGCCGTTTTCAGTTGCCTACATGATTAGCATTAAAACATCGTTAATCAAATGAACTACCGTCCTTAATACCGTTCAATATACAGTTGAAATAATGTAATACTCACCTCACTTTGTTACGGATTTAGATTGATTTGTTTTGATGCTATCGGCTATCCCTTGCTAGATGTTCGAATATACATAAAGCAATACATAGAGGACGCATGTAATGCTATGTGATTGCGACGTCAACAGCATCTATGGTAGAACATGGAAATGAATGACTTTCGACCTTTGCATCTAAAGGCAGAACCATTAACACTCAACCTTACAACCTTACAGGCAGTTCCAGACCTTGCTGTTGTAGAAGCATGAAGACGGAATGCGCAGCCAATTGTACACTTGCTGAATTCATTCAGCAGAGTCCTTACGCTTGCTACACTTTCCACATACTAAAATTTTGCCGAGTTACAACCTCCATTGCAACAGGTATTCACTACTTTGAGGAAAATAGATTGACAAATCTCGTATTTACCAAAGTTACAGCCACAAAACTAACATATTACAAAGACAACACGAGAATTTCAATTTTTTGTGTGACACAACGCTAAATAACGATTGCAATGCACATAGTGAATAGTTAATTGTGAAAACAATCCAGTGTGATTATCAGACAATGGGGCAAATATAGTATCGAGTGTTGTCTGCAACTACAACAGTGCAGTTTTGCATGGTATCATTATAGTAAAGAGATGTTCTGTTTCCAGTATCCTGTAAAGGAACTTGTAACAAGACAATCAGATATGTTAATATGGTGGCCATGATCTGAAAAAAATAAATAAATGCATAAATAAAATACATTGTGAAGGCAGCACAGATACCTGCAGAAGTAAATGATGTGAATTCTTTCATTTTCAATAAAAGTGAAATATGGAAATTTTTTCTGAAATTTTCTTTCAAAGTGGATATAATTTAGAACATTTGTCATTAAAACGCACGCCCACTTCAGCTGTAAATATGATATCGTGTGCTGTGATATCGCTCTTGCAAATGTTCGTGCTATTGCTGAAACATGTTATCATGTGAACTTTGGACCCCAAAGTTGAGCCATTAGACTGGTCCATCACGGAGATTTTTACCCAGTCTTTAAACCAAATTCATCACAGCGTTGCCCGAAATGGTGTTTCAGATGTGTCGAGCCATATACCTTTACAGTGCACCAGGCCAGTCAAAATAGTGTTGGAAACTGAATTAATTAGCAACAAGCTACAAATTCGTGAGATGGTCTCTGGTGGCGTGCTAAACAACATACTTTAAATTCTCTTGAAACTCGACCATTGCGTTGTCCGCCATCTTGGAAACATGGCGTTCGAAAACGGTTTTTTCAATATATCTCGGTAACGGTTGCTCGGGCATGAAAATATGTTCTCTCCAAAAATGTACAGCATTCAATTTTCTACAAAAATGTCCTATGATTCAGCCAATAAACGTTGTAGAAGAATGTTGAGCTTATGTGCCATCTTGGGAAAATGCGCCCGAAATCAGTATATCACGGAAACGGCTGCATATGATAATGTTTAATCCGAAATTGTAGAGGATGGAATTGTCTGCAGGAAATGATTCAGCGAATAAACGCTAATCAGTGCCAAAGAGGTCACGCATGTGGTCTCCAATGCAAGCAGTGTACATTATACTTCAAATAATTGGGTGGCTTGGGACCCAAAATTGATGGAATATTTCACTTTTCGTGAAAAGCATGAAAACATATAAAGAGTAACCGGAAAATATAGCTATGATAGCAAGTTCAAAAATAAAAACCTGGGAGGAGGTGGAGGGGGTGATTTACCCCAGCAAAAAAAGGTAGTAATTAATAGTGGTTTTCGTGTTCAAAGTATTCTTGCGAGCCATCTAATACCCCAAAATGGATATGCGTAGGATTTTTTGAAAGGTGGGATCTATTCTTTCCATCAATCCTACCCGAGATTGTTTAATTTAGATAGGGACCGTCTTACGCCTATTTAAAGGTGAAGAGGTAATGGGTGATGGCAAAAGCGTATGTTGATTTTCAAATTCAAAGTGCTTTTGTGACCCCTCTAATAGCCCGAAATGGACATGCTTAGAATATTCAGAAATGTAGGTATCTATCCTTTCCATGAATCCTAACCGAGATTGTTTGGTTTAGATATAAATACAAATGTAAGCATTAAAATGGCATTCTGAAATTCAAAATAGCCGCTACACCAATTACACCAATTACCCGGACCACTGCACTGTGACTGAGGTTGGCGCTAATGACCAAGTTGTCGACGCGCCATTAAGCCTCAATTCCCCCCCCCCCCAATTACAGTTACACCTTAAAATAGGCGTAGGGTGGTCCTTATCTAACCTAAGCAATTTCAGTTAGGATTGATAAAAGAATAGCTCCCCACCTATCGGAAAACTTAATCACGGTGATTTCTAGTCATTATAAGGCTTGCATGGGCACTTTGAATTCTAAAATGACCATACGCTTTTGCTGCTATGCCATTACCTCTTCATCTTTAAATGGGCGTACAACAGTCCCTACCTAAGTGAAACAACTTCGGTTAAGGTTGATGGAAATAATAGATTCCCACCTTTCAGAAAATCCTACGCATGTCCATTTCGGGCTATTAGAGGGCTTGCAATAACACTTTGAATTCTAAAATCAACATACACTTTCGCCGCTATGCCATTACTTCTTCACCTTCAAATGGGCGTAGAACGGTCCTTATCTCAGTTGAATAATTTAGGTGAGGATTGATGGAAAGAATAGATCCTTACGGTTTAGAAAATCCAAGGCATGTCCATTTTGGGCTATTAGAGGGTTCGGAATAGCACTTTGAATTCGAAAATGAAAGTACGCTTTCGCCGCTATGCCATTACCTCTTCACCTTCAAATGGGCGTCCGACGGTCCGTGCCTAAGTTAAACAATTACAGTTAGGATTGATGCAAAGAATAGATCCCCACCTTTCAATACATTCTAAGCATATCCATATCGGGCTATTAGAGGACTTGCCAGTTATTCCGCAGACTTTCTGGAAGCCATTTCTGGTGATAAGTCCATGAGGTAATACGTAGATAATACTATCCTGATCATTTAAATTCTTTTTCAAACAAACAGAACACAAATAAAATACATCTTCCTTAGAGATATTTAAGTTAAAGCAACATTTTGGGAGGAAACTTGAAAAATCTACATTTGCCATTTGTAGTGCTTCTTGATGGCTAAAATTGCACTACTAGGTAAACTTTTGACCAAACTGTTGCACTTAGCAAATTTAATGTTACAAATTTATTTATCTTAAATTATGTATTAAGGTGATTTTCTTGTAGGGCAATGGTTTGGGAGGAAAACAAGAAAATGTGTTTTTTTTTTTTTGGGGGGGGGGGGCAAATGGCGGCTATTTTGATCAATATGGTGGACAACGTAATGGTCGGATTTCAGGGGAATTTTATTATTTCGTTTAGCACACTACCATCCAACAAAGTTGTAGCTTGTTGCTAATTAATTCCATTATTGGCCCATTTTTTACCTAATTTTACTGGACTACTCCCCTCACACGCCACTCTCACTTTTTAAATTAGATAACAGGATTGTAATAATATTTGTATTTGATTTACATTTAAAAAAATTGAATTAAGATTTTTATTAATTGGTGGGGGAGTGGGGATGTGTTTGATTCGTTGTTGGTCACTTGTCCGGACGATAATTTGGCTGTCGATTAGATGGGTGTCGATCACTTTTTATGACACCCAAATGATTGCTGTCACCACCGATTGACCGTTCTCTATCCAAGTATGCGAACCCGATTGGCAGTTGGGTGTAATTCCAAAGTTGGTGACATCATTAGGAACATTGTCTATCAAATTTCGTGGTGGGGGCGAGGGGAGATTTTTAGAGCTTACGGCCGACGAAAAGCTGATCATAAAACCGCCGTTAGAAATCGGAATTTGGAGTATGCTTCAGTTCTCCATTTTGTTGAGCTTCAACCGTCAGCAGTAAACAAAAATACTTATATACGAAATACAATTTGCGTTTATTTTCCCGACCCAAATATGAAAGAATAGGTAACTATTTTCATTCTGAGCAAAAAAATGTCATCCAGTAGTCTTGGTGATGGAACGTTCAGTAAGAGGACTGATGATTAGGTTACGTGTGTAGGTGAGCCCCAAGAACAGTTTGATTTTAGACCTTTTAATTTGATTGGACAGAGATTATATCTTGGAAATTGTCTTTTTTTTTTTTACTTTTCTACTGAAGATAGGAAGAAAATGTAATCCTGAACGGAAACAATTCATCTCTTTTTAAATTTTACAGAAAAAAAATACACTCAATGAGACCCATACCGCCTTTCAAAAGCCCCAGTGGATTCCTTGTAGAAAACCAAGACAAGGTTGAACTTTTAAGCAAGATTTTCGCAGAAAATGGTATTATCGATGATGGCAACCAAAATCTCCCGTGGCCCCAAAATACGTGTTGGCAAAGTCAGTGTCACACTGTAAAGTTTAGCCAGTCTGCTGTTCTCTCTGCATTGACAAATCTTAAATCTAGTACTTCATGCGGCCCAGATGGCATTTCAGCATTTCTTCTTAAGCAGATATCAGCTGAAATTTGCTACCCATTATCTCAACTTTTTGCTATGTCTTTTAAACAAGGAGAGCTTCCAGATCAATGGAAAAACGCTATTGTTATTCCAGTCTTCAAGAAAGGTTCGGCATCGAATCCTGAAAACTACAGGCCTATCTCCTTAACGTGCGTGATGTGTAAAGTCATGGAGGCTGTCATCAGGGATACTATGTTACCATACTTAATGGAGACATCAATTATTAAACCTGACCAATTTGGGTTTCTTCCAGGCCGTTCAGCCACACACAACCTGTTGAGTATGCTAGACCGCTGGACCGATGCATTAGACATTGGTGCCCAGAGCGACGTTATCTATTTTGATTTCCAAAAAGCGTTCGAATCGGTTGTCCACCGAAAACTTCTTGCAAAATTAAATGGATGTGGCATTGGTGGATTGCTTTTAAATTGGTTGTCTGCATTTCTGGGAAATCGAACACAACAAGTTAAGATTGAATTTACCCTATCGGACAAGGTTGACATGGTGAGTGGCGTCCCGCAAGGTTCGGTTCTGGGACCTTTATTGTTTCTAATCTTTTTAAATGATCTTGACCTGAATACTTCTTCACTATATGGTGCAAAATTTGCGGACGATATAAAGATTGGAGCTGAGATCGTATCTGCGGGTCCTTCACCAGCCCTTTCGGTCGAGATTGGGAATGTACATAGTTGGTCTACGATGTGGCAGTTGCCACTTTCCTTCTCGAAATGTCAATCTCTACGTATTGGACCTAAGAGTCAAGAAGCAAACTACGAACTTAACAGGGACATTCTTCCCTTCACCGACGAGATTCGGGACCTGGGCATCTGGTTTTCCCATGACCTTAAGCCATCTCTTCATTGTTCGAAAATTTCCTCTACGGCTTTTCGACGGCTTGCCATAATAAATAAATGTTTCACTTCGGGTCATCTACAAACTAAGGTGTGGGCTTTCAAGGTGTTCGTCCGGCCCATCTTGGAGTACGCAACACCTGTTTGGTCCCCGTATCTCGCAAAGGATATTGACTTGATTGAGTCAGTGCAGAGAAGGTTTACGAAGTGTCTTCCGGGGCTTCGGGAGGTGAACTACACCGAGCGCCTCAAAAGAACGGGCCTTGAGCTTCTTGAATTTAGGCGCCTACGATTTGACTTTATTATGATGTATAAGATCCTGCGAAGCTTGGTAACGGTTGACCGTTTATTCTTTGATCCGGCTCCTAGTCTACATAACACTCGTGGGCACCCTTGGAAGCTTGCTACCAAGGGTGCGAAACTTGAATGTAGAAAAATTTTTTTCTCAGTCCGCATCATCACCGTTTGGAATGCACTTCGTCCTAGTACAGTGGGCATGAACTCTGAGGCGAAATTTAGGAGAGAACTGCTCACTGAAGACCTCAGTAAATTTATTAAAAGACCGTTATGACCCCCGCCTCCGAACACTGTTACGGTATTGGCATCCAGTGTACCACCCATCGATCGAGTGTGTGGTGAACAATTTTTTTTTCTCATTTTTATGTACATTTTTTTTAAACAATTTTATTACGACGAATCCCAGTATGTGGATACATTTGCGTTTTACTTTTTAAAATCAACATACATTTTTTAGCAAGTTTACAACGATTTTTTTAAATTTTTTTAATATTTTATGTTTAGCTTCATTATTTAAACGTTCTCTTGTCTGCACCTTGGCCATCCTTCCCCTGAATTATCTACACGTTTGGCGATGCCATCGGGGACCAACGTGTCCCTGGCAGGTCTAACCTTGGTGGTAAGGCATTCGTGTCCCCAACCCCACCTACGTCTATTCCACATTCCCGGCCATTGTTTTATTCTATTCATTTTTCATTTTATGTTATTGTTGAAACTCAATATAACGTATTTCTTATCTTTTAAAGACGTTAATTTTACAGAAAACTAGGATATAGTTGTGGCTGGCTGTTAGCGACCCCCCGGTCCTTGCCAGACCAGTTGCTACTGCGACAAACTTTGATTTATTATTATATTATAGGTGAAGCATGAATTTTACTCTAGTAAAATCGTACAGAGCCTGCCGTCTACGTGCTGGGATGAAACTTATTAAATCAATATTGCCATTACCTTTAAATAAAAATAAAAATAGTACGTAATGTTAACTGGCTCATTAACATTTTATTAAAAAATCAGTTAGGAGCTAACAATTATACTAAAACGCTATATTATGATTGCAAAACTGCAGCTATCACTTTGTTTCAGCTAATGAAGGAAAGAAACAGGCTAATGAGTTTCGTAGTATTTTGTCTCGACAAGCCGCAAAATCTTAAAAATTTAGGAGGCTATAGCTTTTATGACAGTTGTAGGTATGCAAGCTGACGCCAACCTATTAAATGAAACAATTACTACTTACAGTTGTAAATGTTGTCATATTGATTTTAAAAATTCCCCATGCTGAAGTTATTTCTACTGGACATTGGCTTAGCAAGGTGATCAGAGATTGTACCTGGAAAGAGTATTTAAGTTAAATTCAACTTCAAACGGTGTGCTAAAATGTTAAGAATTTCGATTAGTTTAAAAGAGTTTAGTAAGTAATCGTAATCTTTGATAGTGTTTGTAGATTTGGTGCAATAAGCCATGAGTACTTAAATATGCTATTTTCCTTCTCCTGCCTATAGCAACATTCACGGTGCACCTTGCTGATATACCTGTGATGCCCCACGAAGTCAAAAAATGCCAGTGTTTAAAGTATTCAATATTGATGGAAAACGCGAACAATTGGCTATAGATTTAGACAGAAGAAACTTCTGACGTGTAGCATGAATTTCATAAAAACAACACTTGAATTTGTTAAATGTGAATCATTTCAGATACTCGTAAATCAAAATATTAAATAATGCATGTGTTGTTGTGTTTATTGATATGCACTTTTTTGTCTTCATAAAATATCCACCCAAAACCAAAATTGGTATTAAAAGCCGCCAAGGTTAATCCTCTTTGCCAAGTTAATAGCACCGACTAATAGTTCGACAGTTAAATGATAACAGCACATTGCTACTCGCTGTAGCAATCTTCAAGTTTTATAAAAAAAATATAAAATAGATTGTTGCAAACGCAACCGGAATGGCAAGGACCTGGTGGTCGCTAACTGCCATCCGACGTTAAAATTAAAAATTAAAAAATTTAAATTACAAAGTTTAAAAGTTCAAAAAGTTTAAAACGGAGACAATGGATCGGCTGTAGAGGAAGGGTTGATGGAAAGAGGTTGGGGTCACGAATACTTTACCACCAAGGTTAGACCTACCAGGGACACAATGGTCCCCGATGGCATCGCCAAACGTGAGGGACAAGTATGTAATGTCAAACGTATAATTTGGTGCGATTAACTTGGCTAATAGGATTATGCTTGGGGGCCTTCCCCTCGTTGAATGATATCAATACATTCAATGGCCGATCGTCTTTGGAAACTTCGCGGCTTTTTATAACAGTGTTGGTTTTGAGTGGATATCACAACTTTCATAGGACTGTGAACGTACAAAAGCTCACACCATCTTATATTCAACTCTACATATTTTCTTGAGGAATTTTATGTATATAAATAATTAGCCGTTACATCAGTAAAATTGAGAATTTTTTCGTGTGCTTTCTTCGTTTATATTTATGGTCATGCAGAAACCCCCGAAGGTAACTGTTACTTTAGCAGCGGACTGCGAAAAATTTTATTTTTTGGTTATTAGCAAAAACTCCGTTTGCTCGTGGATGTTCGTATTGTTGCGTAACCATCATCCAACGTGCATCCCTTTATTATGCAACCCACGGCAACATAAATGTTTGCTTAATTTCGTTACAGTTCAGCTTTTATTTCGTCCAGGCTTTTAGAATAAATTTAAAGAACAGTGTTGATTGTTCAAGCCATTGTTGCTTGAAATCTTTAGTTGCATCGGAAAAGAAACGAAATGTATATTCCCTGAATTTCAAAACCCTCTCACGCATTTGTACTGACCCGTAACATCCCCCAAACCTACAAAAGGACCATGTTCAGATCACCATGCATTCGTGTGTAAAAATTCTGCTGTGTAGTCCTTCCCAATTTTACGCAATTCAGGAGCAATAAGTCTAATAGATTTAACACTGGGAAAAACGTTATTAGCAAATTAGTAATCTAGACAGTATCATAAAAACAACGTTATTGAAGCTTCTCTTTCTCTATTAATGGTGGACACTCATCCTTTAAATATTAGTTTTACTTTATCCCTGACCCTTCCCGTTACATTTTTCACAATTTGAAAGATTTCGGTCGCATTGGGATTTATCCTCAACATGATAAAATATGCTTTTTGTTGCTTACAGTTCGCAGGCTCATGTCTGCTAGTGAAGCCGCCTTTTTTTTTTTAATCAACAATCAATCTTTTCACAATCAGATTTCTACAATCGCACGATCTACTGTTAATTGGCGGCGACACACTAGCGTGTTTTTAGATAATTATAAGCATGTATGACAGCACAGCAACTGGCTTTAAACATGATAGTTCTGGCCTACTATCTAGACACACGCTAGTGTGTCGCCGTCAAGTAACAGTAGATCATCCGATTGTAGACATGCGATTGTTAAAAGATATTGTTAATGAAAAAAAAAGGCAGCCTCACTGTCAAACCGTTTCTTTTAACCGAAACAAGCTTATACCATGCTCCCCATGCGGTAGAAAACTTTGCAAATCGTTTGAATCAGTTGTCTTGGGTTCAGTAACGAAGAAAACCTCAACATTAAAATGTGGGAACGTGTTTTTTATGGAGAAAAAGTGCCCTCAATAACATTGATTTGTGTTACTAGTAACTAGTGACTAGTTAATAAGCAGACTCCCACGTTAATTCTCATTAGGTATAAAGACACCTGTACAGCTCACTAGGGAAAGTTACAAACCATTGTTTGTGTTGCCATTCAACAGAAGATTATAACACGATTAAGTGGTATACGCTTAACGTTTCAGTACTTAATTGTCAGAATACATTGTTGTTGCAAATAGGCGTTTCAGTTCTGGTGTAAGTTTAGTTCAGAGAAAGGTAGTTTTTGTAGCAGGGTGTTTGTCTTCGGACCACGGACCGAATAAATTCCTCATTACTGGTTCACTAAGAGACAAGGTATCTTTTATTGCATAGAAATTTATTAAGTTCTTGCAATTACCACACTCTTATGCTTGCTATTCATTTATTTGGAATGGTAAATGTGACAATTATGAATGAGAAAATTTATAGACGTGTAATACCTCCAGACAAAAAAGGTAGAGGTGACAATTATACCGTGGGATTCTTTGTACATTCACAGACCTATGAAATTGTGATATCCATCCAAAACCAAAACTGGTATAAGAGAAGCCGCCAAGTTTCCAAAATGGGTCGTCCTTTGAAAGTAGTGATATCATTCAACCAGGAAAAGGCCGCCAAGGTTAAATCCTATTAGTCAAGTTAATCGCACTGAATACTTTCAACGTTAAATGAAACCTTGAATATTGCTACCGCTAGTATCAATCTTCTATTTTCATTTAACCTTCGATCTTTTAGTAGGTGCAATTAATTGCATAATAAGATTGACCTTGGTGGCCTCTCCCTTGTTGAATGATATCACTACTTTCAAAGGCCGATCCTTTTTGGAAACTTTGCGGCTTCTCTTATATCAGTTTTGGTTTTGGGTGGATATAATCAGACGAAAGCAATTATTAACCTTGCAATACATGAAGCATTTCAGACACATTCGGGTAATGGTTGTCTCGACATCTGACATTTCTGTCCTGTAGTAAGAATTTTCCAAAAGCAGCCGATGACTTCACAAATTTTAAAGAATTTAAGATAATATTAGGGTAATGCTTGTCTCGGCATCAGACAGTTCTGTCTTATAATAAGAATTACCCAAATGACAGCAACCGAATTCGCAAATTGTTAAGGATTTCAAAACATTAGGGCAATGGTTGATTTCAACATCTGACAGTTCTGCCCTATAGTACGAATTTCCCAAATGCAGCCAAAGAAGTTGAAAATTGTAAAGCATATCAGACACATTAGGGCAGTGGTTGACTCGACATCTGACAGTTCTGTCCTATAGTAAGAATTTCCCAAAAGCAGCCACTGAACTCGTAAAGTGTAAAACATTTCAGAAACATTAGAGCAATGGTTGGCTTGACATCTGACAGTTCTGTTCTATAGTAAGAATTTCACAAAGCCAGCCACTGAATTTGAAAATTGTAAAGCATTTCAGACACATTAGGACAATAGTTAGATCGAACTCTGATAGTTTCGTAGAAACAATTACACAAAAACAGCTTTTGAATTTGCAATTGCTGGATCGACATCTGACAGCCTATATAGTAAGCATGTCAGAAAAGAGCAGCCACTAAATTCGCAAATTGTAAAGCGTTTCAGACACATTAGGACGATGATTATCTCGAACCCTGATAGTTTCGTAGAAACAATTACACGAAAACAGCTTGTGAATTTGCAAAATTTAAAGTTATTTCGGAAAATTAGAACAATCACTACAAGCACGAGATGTGACAATTCTTTCCAGTGGTAAAAAGTTCCAAAAAGCAGGTAGATATTGAATTGACAAAATATAAGGTGTTTCACACACATTGTGGCAATGACTGGGTCGAAAATGCATCGAGATCTACCTGAAATGCTTCAATAGCTTTGCCCTAATGGCAAAAAGTTCTCAAAGCTGCTGTTGAATTCTCAAAATGTGAAACATTTAAGACACATTATGGCACTGATTAGCTCGAGACCTGATAATTCTGTCATACAGTTACAAGTTCCTGAAAACAGATATTTAATTCGCAAAATATAAAGTATTTCAGAAACATTAGGACAACGATTGGCTCCAGATACAACACTTTTGTTCCATAGTAACAAAAACCGCAGTTGAGTTCGCGAAATTTGATGAATTTCAGACCAACACGAAAATGACCAATTCAAGACCTTTTTATCTCTGATTTATGTACCAACTTCGTAACTGTAACCACTGAATTCAAGAAGGTATGGTAACAAAATTGCATAACTTTTTTTTGGGTAGATTGGTCGCATTGCATATACACATCATATTATTATTAGTAGCAATACCATGTATTAAAGTTAAATCGTTGAAACAGTAACGTCAAACACAGTAATCCTTGACAAACTTCGTTTCGTGCAACCTATCACACAATTTCAACTGTTACATTAACTCCATTTCACATTTAACTCCCGATAACTTCTTTACCTTCTCTTCTTCTTCTCTCAGCATACGAGTTCTATCGTTGCGCAATAGTATTTTTAAACCAAGCCCAGCCTAAAAATGACGAAAGACTCTATTAATGTTATACACTAATCTTCCACTAATCAACTGTATTAGTTTACACGCCATCGGAAAGCATTCCTCAATTCATACACGCCATCGGAAAGCATTC
>JAHWFP010130365.1:0-19116 GCA_023313725.1 Lithobius niger
GAAGCCTTCCCGTTATCTCTGTATCGATGAATAATCACCCTATGGGATTTGACATGGGGATGAGCGGACTAGATAGCCAGTAACTATTAACACATTTTCAACGTTATTGAGGGTCAGATTTTGCATTGAAAGCAGCTTAGCTGGCATTCCTAAAGGAGTTAATTTTTATCAGGTGGGTCATTCCTCTCGATTTCTATACAATTTAAGCTTTTGTACCGCATTATTATTTTCCCCCAAGTACCTTAAATGTGCCCAACTATGCTTCAAGATATAAGACACTGATGCTATGGCGTTGCGCTACAATGGTTTACAACCTCGACAATTGAACTGATGTGATGTTTGTTGTGATGTTTGTTGCCTGACTTGGCGCAACACACTAGCATGTGTCCAGATATTCGGGACTTAGGGGCAAAAAAAAAATTGTTTTATATTTAAATTGAACGAAAATTACCGTGTGGTGTTGGTCAAGGGAGGATCGTGGCGGATGAATTCTATTTCGGTTCACCCCCTGATTGTTGAGCACACCGGGTAGAAGACCAAGCGAGCTCGAGCCATTACAATTGATGACGTACACTAGATACAAGCAATTTGTATGTTACATTGTTACAATTGTTGGTCACAGAACAAAGGGTTTCAAAGGGTTTAACGAGCGTTAACCAGTCCTGGTCATCTGCCCGAAGCCCTAAGGCCCTACGCCAGAACATCATCTCAGCAAACAATGGATATAACTTTTGACGTGACAATGGGCAATTACAATATGATGTCATGCAGACCTTGGACATGATTTCGCAAGTGACGTCATCAGTGGGACTTCGTTGGGGTAGCACCAGCTTAACATTTGCAGTCCGAAATAAGAATTCGTGAACGAAGAGTGTTGGAGAGCATTTAGGCTGTTCCAGCATATAACGAATTACAGTAGCCCAACCTGCGAATTTTTGTATTCGCAAGTTGGGCACCGTAATACTGCGACACCCTAAAATGCTGTCCAACACACTTCGTTCATGAATTCTTTATAAGCTCATGAAAGTTTTAAGAAATATTTTCCGAAAGAGGTTCGCTTTTTCCTTCCCCCACGTTTTGTTAGCCGAAACGGCTGACAAGACTACAGCAACGACTTTGTCCGTTCGTCGCCTTTATCAGTGGTAGTCAAGCGGACTTTAAAAAACACGGCAAATTAAAACATCGTTGCTTTCTGAAAGCTAATAGGCTTTCACCACGTAACTCAATGATATACTACCATTTGAACGTCGCATTTAACAACTACAGGAAGTTACGAAACCATAAAAACAAGAGGATTTCGTTAACGAAACACATTAGCTTCATTTAAAATAGTCTCGACACCGTGTTGCAGGGATGAATAGCTCTACTCTCGAACCTAATTCTCCGTTGGCTGCTACTTGAAAAATTAAAACGGCAGGTGAAAATTAGGCCTAAAAGCTGACAATTACGCCTAAATTAAAGAACTAGGCCTAAAAGCTAGGCCTTTTAGATTTTATAACAGCGATCGCTGTTGCAATGCGTGATAGAGGTGTGCGTCTCAATATTTTCTAGAGTGGTGGAAGTGTACAGAAGACCGGTTTCCGCTAGGTAATCGCTGCAGCCGCTAGTCTAACATTTTCCCATCACGTAACTGATGCCTTCACGTTTCTAGTTCGAACTCCAAGACCTACTATCTTCCCTTCCTTTCACCCTCCATGGCAACGGGAATTTGCTCGGCAGACTTCGTGTCCAATCACATCATCTCACGTCGCTAGGTCGGGAGAAAACGAGAGTTCTACGGGAATAGGCGACCGTTTGTGTTTGCCCATGGCGCTGACGGCAACAGGCACGCGCCATCGGGCGCCATCGTTTCCTGCCATCTTGTCTTCGAACTTCATCCGTCACCAGAAACGCCAAACGAGATCTTTGATTGGGACCACTTTGCCCTACCACGTCAATTTGATGTCTGTGGAACCTGCGGATGATGATGAATTACATCATACGTTCGATGTCATAGGATTTCCCTGCTTCCGAAAATGAGATGTCAGAGCCTTAGGGAGCATTTACGCTTTGAATCGCAACGTCAATTTCCTCGCTCACTAGCTTTTTACTGAGCTAATACTAAATTCCACTAGTTGCTTCTCGCCCTTAATGCAGAATGTGGCTTTCGAGTTGTGTATACCTAGTAACCATGGCAACGATACGGACGGAGATCCTCTCCAAGTGGCTCGCTACACGACGTGCGTTGTAGGAGTTATACGATGTTCATTTATGGCAACAAGTAAACAATTCCTGCTGCGGTACAAAACGGCGAACAGTTTTCCGAATGCTAGCGTTCGATGGTTTGTTTTCGACTCTACAAACCCGAAACGGTCGCCATGTTGGATTATGAATTCTCGCTGCAAGATGCCGTTTTCTACCGTGGTTTGATCACGGTTAGAAGTATAGGGTCAGATTGGGAGCTTGGAGGAAAGAAAAGATTGGGAGGGGTGTTGGCCCACCCTGGGGAATGTGCCGCCGGCGCCGCGGGGCGCCGGGGGGGGGCGGGGGCGGCCCCCCCAATGACTGCAGGCTTGAGTTTTGAAATCTGGGTGAATTTGAAACGTTTTCCTAAAACTGAGAGATTCAATTTTCATAGGAATTCATTTCAAATTTTTCGAAAAAAATACTTTAAGATTGGGGTCTAAAGAAATCGGTGTGAACATGAAACGTTTTCCTGCAACTTCGTGCAATTTATATACGAATTCATTAAACAATTTTGAAAATAATATTTTTTTTATATAAAATGGCTTCCTGTCGTTAGTTCAGGGCTCCCAGTCCTCCTATATTTCCTATTTTTTTTATAGGATTCCTATAAGGTTCCTATAAATCACGAAATTCTCCTATATTTCATGTATTTTTCACTTTCGAACTGAAATATCGCCGTGTTTGTGGTATGCTTCCTAGGAACACTAATTATTTTTATCATAAAAGTAAGTCATAGTAAGTCGCAGTCATAGTAAGTCGCAGTCATAGTAAGTCACAATACAATAGGACACTCCAACTGGATCCAGGCTTATAATTCCTATAAATCTCCTGTAAATTTTGTTCGATTTTTCTATAACGCTCCTATTTTTTAACCAAAAATTCCTATATTTCTAATTTTTATCCACTGAAGTTGGCTGGGAGCCCTGTTAGTTGTGGGGAGGGGGGGAGCCCAGTCGGAGCCCTGTAAACCAGGCAGAAATCACAAAAGAAATCAGAGTGAATCTGAACGTTTCCCTGCAACATCGCGATGCAATTTTCGACGTACGAATTCATTTCAATTTTTCAAAAAAAGAATTTTTTGAAACAAGGACCTCTTATAGTTGGGGCCTTCCCGGGTTCCTGGGCTGCCCAATCCGCATTAGAAGTTGTTCTTTGTGCGAAAACAGGCAGATTTTCAAGTGTAAATAAAAATATCAGCTAAATAGCGTCGTAGACATATCATGCTTAATTCAAGGCAAAAGAGTTAAAAAATCAAAATATATTGAGTGCATCTAAGCTTAAAGAGACCCCCGGCCTGCCTTATACCAGCTACGCGCAGATCGCCATCCGAGCATTTACAGCGTCCAGGTCGGCTGGGGTGGTAGCTGCGTTCCTCGCAGCCAGGAACGAAGCTGGTGTCTCGGTTGGCTTTGGGAATAGTACACGAAACAGAATCAAGTAAAAGGATTGTGTCGTCACAAACCGGAATGATTTTCGTATTTTAACATCACAATTTATAATTTTCTGGGCTAGTGTCTTATAATTTTTCTTCGGCGATCTATTGGAATAATTAATTTTAATTTTTACTGCATTAGTCTTTTAGATTTTTGATCTCCTAGTAATTACTAGCAAACGATTAAAATGAGTACTGCGCACACAGATAAAACTTCAAGATCATTGTACGCGCAAAGCATTATAAACGTTCTGGAAGAACGTAAATAAAGTTCCCCAATCTCCGAGACGCCACATTTAAAAATGGATATTTAGCAACGGAAAAACTAACGGCAAGTAAATAGACCTTTGGGGTCGTACTTGATGTGGAGGATCAAGAAAAATGGCGCTGGGACGTATATATCCCTTTTAATTCCTGGTCGGAACAAGGGTGTATTAGAGTCGATTAGACTCTTATGCGAACGGTTTGTCTGTCTGTCTGGGTGTCTGTCAGTGTGTTCGCGCTATAGAGTTTTAACGAATTATCGGATGTCTGTCAAATTTTGCACACAGATTCTATGTCACATTTCTAGGTCTAAGTTCGAAAATTAACTGATTCCGTCGGGGAAATCCTCCGCTAGAAATAATCAAAGAATTTTGTTCACAGCAAACGTACGGAGTTCGTCATTTTTTCTTCAGCCGACTGACGTCATCCGTGCACTGACCAATAACTGGGAACTATGTAGCTTTCGTCAGCGGCTGACGTCACCACCAACCGACCAATGACTGGCGCTCGCGTAAATTATCCTAGGTCCTTGATGTTGGCGCGGCCCCACTGATCTATACGAATAACTGGACAACAAAGTAAAGATCTATAGTCGAATGCCGGCATGCGAAATTAACGTAGACTTGTGCTACTAGGTTGGACAATCGTTTATTACTTTAGTGCTCAGTTACGTTTGTTTTTTTACGGGGGGGGGGGGGGGGGGGGGGGGAGGAGGAAAAAAAAAATAAAAAAAAAAAAGACAACGTGACATTTAGGCGAGGGGAGGGGGGGGGGCGAGTTCTTAAAACTACTGTTGGCCAATAACTTTGTCTTTAAGTGAGAGATGTGCGCCGTCACGCCATAACATCGCGGCTGATAAAAAGAAACGCAAGTGACCTCTAGCCTAGTTTTACGGGTTGCGTACGCACCGTGGAACCGCGGCCAAGAAATCGAATCATTTGGATTTTTGGATTGCATCCTTTAAGGAGGGATATTTAATTCTTCACTGGTGTTGAGCAATTAGTAGCCATATCGATTACTGAATTAGCAAGAGAAAACAAATCGACTCTTACTATAATTGGTTTAAACAGGTTTACTTTTGTTTAATTTCGAACTATTCTGTCTTAAATTCAACACGACATTTCTAGTGTTTTGTTGTTTGTAACTGATGCTATTCAGCTGACATTTTTATTTATACTCGAAAACTGGGTGCAGTAATCTCCAAAACGTTGTATGTTTTTTTTTTTTTTTTTGCATAATTGTACACATTTTCTGGGCTTTTCTTATATTTAACTATACGAATTGTGCTACTTTCAATCAATTAAGTTTTCCCTACACGAACGAATGTCCGCCAACCTCACGCCGTAACATTTTCCTTTCGCACTTTCGACAAAGTCCACCTCCCACTAAGTCCACCCGCATGTTCTGATCGGCCCTGAATTTGTAACCGGTTTGAAGTAATATCCTTTCAGGTAGTGCTCCAGGTTTCACTTCCGCCTTTACTTCCGCCGACACACATTCTTGTAGCGCAGTGGCAAGCCGTCTTCTACAATACTTTGACATTATTATTTTTTAATATTGATTGACCATAGGAGTAGGCCAAAAACATGATTACCTTAAAACAATGATGTTTAAGCACCGTAAGGGCGTGTTTCTAAACTAGAGGGAAGAGTGAGATGGATTCCTCTAAGCCACGCCCCTCAACGTCACCAAAGTCGATCAGTTTAGAAACACCACTGTCTCACTTGTCGTTCTCAAGATTAGAAAAAAAAGCAATAATCGCTGCCACATCTATTTTCAGCGAGAGTAATGGTAGTAAGAACATAATACAAATGCTTGGATTTTGTTTCTAAATTTAGACATTTTCCATATCTCACTTCCTACAGTTTAGAAACACGACCATCCCTGCTACTAATGCGTGATGGTAGCCATGTTGGATCAGTAAGTGAGCGAGAAAAAACTTGCCTCACTTTCCTCAGCAACATCTCAGCTCCATGACGTCACGCCTACGTAAAGTGGGAGGAGTTTGGATCAGTCGCCTCGAGTTAAGAAAGTTTTCCTCACTTCCCTCAGACATCCCTCTAGTTTAGAAACAGCACCAAACGCAGCATTTTAGTTTGTTCCTTGTAGCACATACGGGCTGTTTTTTTTTTGTTTTTTTTTTTAAATAACTCGAATTTGATTGACCTAATGTGCTTTACCGTTATTTTTTACATCGTAAGAACGGCTCTATACCGATTACAGCTGCAACTGCTACTTTGTGGCGCTATCGAAATTAATCGTGGCGCGACAAAAATGAGTTGTGTTACTCATTTTTAGCGCGCCACGATTATTTTCTATAGCGTCATAAAGTATTAGTTGTAGCAAGAATTTATAGGATTTGTGAGAAGAATTTCTAACTCTTAAAAAGTCCCTATTGGAACACGTTAGATTCGTCCCTATTATAGTTCAGTCCGAGTTTTCAGAGGGCGCCACGTGTTCCATCTGGTGACTTTTGCTCACTTTTCAGCCCAAATCTAAAGTAAACTAAATTACAACTAAGCTAGGCTAAATAATAATTAAATACAAGATAGTATCGTTTAGTTTAGTTTAATTTCATTCTAAAAACTGAGTAGAAATTCCCTCATAGAACACGTGGCGCCCTCTATAAACTAAGACTGAACTAATACGATTGGCTCTTAAGACGTTTCAAGTATGGGTCTCAGTCACAAATTCTCCTCCCCAACCCTATAAATTCTTGGCTGCAGCTATAATCGGTCCAGCCGTGGTTAGCATAATTGTTAATTATTAATTAACTCGTGGGCTTATGCGCTCGATTTTGTCCATTCTGGCCTGCCATACAATAATTTGCTAGGCCTTAGTCATTGCAGGGCCCTTATGTTCCCAAAAGTGCTAGGATTGGCTGAAGACAGCGTCGAACCAGAGACCGCTTGCAGATGTCCATCGTGCTCACCATCAAGCTACTTGCCCCAATATGTATTACTACTGGGGTAAATTAACCTGGGGTAAATTCCCCTGTAAGATATTGCAGGTCTTACGTGTTTGTAGTTGAAGTATAATTTTACTAGCTGCACACTTGGCTATACTTTGTTCCACATTATGTTTTCAGAAAACTGACTGTATGACGTCACGTTTTCTTCCACTACGAGTGTAAAAAATCCGTGAACATCCCATTCGTAGACTCGAACAGTAACTGTGAACAATCGACAAGTATGATATCCACATGTTTTTGCACTCTTAGTGCAAGGAAACGAGTCGTCATCCAGTCAGTTTTCTGTAAACATAATGTGGAACAAACTATAGTATGGCCTGATGGTTAGGACTGTCTCGTGCGCCAGAGGTCCCGGTTTCGAGTCCGGCCTCAGCCAAGCCTGGCATTTTCGGGAAGAGAAGGACCCTGTGATGTCTCGTGCTCATGTCGATTGTGGCATGTAAAAGAACCTAGGAATTTCCGCTAGGTAAAAGAACCTAGCAAAATTGTGCCTTTCTCCTTTTGGCGGCTGGGCGCGCGTCAAAAGCTAAAGCTAAGGGACACTTGGCTAGTACAAGTTGAGCAACTTTTTCAAAAAGATCCTAAAATACCCAATCTCCCCGCGCGTGTTCGAGAAGGATGGAATCACAGATAATTGGCCACAACAACCCTGTTCAACTAGTGATGAAAGGATGAGAGAGCCGTTACGGCAATTTCCGTTTCTCGAAGTACGTTACAACCCGGCTCTGTATCATAGCCTCACTTGGCTGGAATTATCCTGGTGTTAATGACGGCCGACTTTTTCCGGCTTAAATGAAGATGTGATAAAGAGACGAAACACTTCTTCGGTTTATCAATACCTGACTGTTTTGCACTAACTGTGCGTAACTCTCAGTGGCGTTTTCAGGCTAGTGGTAATGCGATACAGGGGATCAAGGTTGGCAGACAGCTTTCTCTACGTCAACAAATCCCCTACGAAACTTAGCTGAAAGGGTAAACACACTCTGGTTGAGGAAAAAGGGAAGTCCTGTAAAGATTTTGTTTCGCTCAATAGACAAATTCGCTGGTCTTGGCGTCTAAGCGCCGGTGCACACGTGCGTTTTTTGGACGCTGCGGCGCCGCTGCGGTGACGCACCCAATCAATGCACACGTGCGTTTTATTAACGCGCGTTGACGCTGGCTTCCGTGACGTATGTGCGCGTTCGGTTCCCTAACCTCGAGTACAAAAAATTATAGTTTGAAACCAATGAGACGATGTTGCTTTTTTCGCCTACCTCGTGAACAAAAAATATATTTTAAAACCTGCAATGCGACGAATTTTGGTACATTGATGTACTAATTTAAGACGTACCAGGGAAAAATGTTATACATCCTTTGCATATTAACTAAAGAATTCGGATAAGTTCTTTAATTACTTTCCAATGAGTCTTCGTATTTCGTATTTCAGGATAGTTCTTTACTCCCCCAATAAACAATCCCATGTCTATTTCTTCGAAATTGGACGCCATTTTCGGTAACGCTTTTGCGGTCAACGGCGGACGTGTGCACCGCTCAAGTCACCCAAGGTACTCACAGACGCAACTGCGTTTTTTTAACGCTGCGGTACCGCTACGTTGACGGGGGAAATTGCGGTGCAAAACGACCGCACGAGCGGCAGGCGAGCGGCGGGCGGTAACGCAACGGCGACGCAGGTATATACGTGTGCAGTACCCAACAGATGGCAAGTAAACCAAACCGCAAATGCGGTATATACCGCAACGGCGACCGCACGTGTGCACCAGCGCTAAAGTGACTTGTCTTTCAAGGGCCGAGTTCGAAATAAACACTTTAAAGCTTACCTACCAGTAACATCCACACTGCAAAGCGACGCGAGAGATTAAAGTTAAAAGAGTATCTTGTTTTAGTGCAATAAATGCTTATTATGATATTATAAATGCTGCGTGCATTGTGAAATAAGATATTGGCGATGTTACATGAATTGGTCTGGCGCCAGGAAGGCAAATCCAGGGGTGCATAAAATTCTTACTAGACAAAATTTCCCACAAAATTTTCCTACAGATTTTGCAAATTTCCACAGCCTTTCACCATGTAGGCAAGCCATTTTTCAGTGAATTTCCTCAGTTCGCTGAAATTTCCCGCGAACCTCGTTCTAGCGTTCTGGCATATTCTGCACCCCTGGGCAAATCTGCAGCTTCTTTCCTTGCAGAGGTGGAACAAGGTGTTTTGTGCGCCCGGGGCCAGCAGCCCTTTGAGCGAGCGCCCACTTTATCACTACGCAGCAGACTGCAACCTCCCCCTCCACACGCCTCCTCCGAAATTTACCTAAAAATGAACGCTGCCACAGAGGTAATGCCAACAGAATGAAAACACACGAATCATGAAAGGGTGAGGTAGGTAGGCATGAGACAAAAATATTTAGATTACAATAATTGTAGATAGCGGTGCTCTCCAATTGCCCCCCCCCCCCCAAAAAAAAAAAAAACAAAAAAAAACAAACAAGAACATGAATTTGGCAACAAATCTTTAATTATCGGTCCGGAATTTGGGTCTTGTTCACAATAAAAATGTCAAAACATTAAAAAAGGTGGGAGCCGCCACAAATTTCGGACTTCATACAGCCGCCATATTGGATGATTTTCCAACATGGTTTTCCAACATGGTTTTCCAACAGTCCGCTGTTTGTGGCAGATCCAACTTTTTTGTGTGTTTTAACATTTTTATTGTGAACAAGTACCAGATACCGGGTCTAAAAATTAAGTATTTATTACCAAATTCATGTTCTTGTAGTTTTCTTGCCAGCCAGAGGTACCTCTATCATAAACTACTGTTAATTTTTCAAGACAAACTGTATTTAGGCTTGGCTTCGCCAAAACAGGATTTATTAAAGTTCAACTTTATTTTCGGAGCCCTTTCCCCTGTCGGCGCCCGGGGCGGCGGCCCCCTTCGCCGCCCTCTTGCTCCGACACCGTTTCCCTGACGACCTTATAAACCAGCGGTGGAATGCAAAGCGACAGTTACAAAATGGATACTCCCACGTCCTGCGAGCGTTATGCATTAATAAGTTCCTGTCGTGATCAACGAATAACAAACACCAGAACGCCCAGGACTGTGTTGTGTCGACAAAATTGTTTTCAACGCTGACCCTTAGCAGTGGCAATGGAACGCATCAGAAAGCTTTGATCTCCACCGCCAACAGCCCCTATGCCCAAATGAACGATATACTCAATAGATTCAAGCTGTTAAAGGACTTAAATAAATATTGATTAAGGTTTTAAGTTTGTGACCGTTTTGCCCCTTGGTCTCCCGCACTTTTGTAAAACTTTCATCGAAAAACTATAATCGTTAGAATACACATGTTTACTCATTTGTAACGCAACGGGAAACACGAACACAATATATTTTCGTGTGTTTTTCGATGTTGAGTTTAAACAGGAATATCGCTAGAATGGAATAGAATAGAAAGTGTTGGCTGGCCAGTAAGCTTACACATTTTTTAAGGCCCAAGCAGCAGATGTTAAGTTGAAGTTTTAGACTTAACTATCATTTCAGTTGTTTTTTTTTTCCGCATGAGGGAGGAAACCGGAGTACTCGGAGGAAACCCTCGTGCATTGGGCGGGGAACCAACCGGAAAAAAAACCCGTACATATACACTTCCCTTCGCCAGAATCGAACCCGGGTTTGTAAAAAGCCAGAGATGTACAGCCGGGACCAAGACGCCTATCGAATCTGACGCCCAAGTGCTCCCGGTTATCCGTGCACCAGGCTACCGTTAAATAAAGCTATCGCTAAATAAAGCTATCGTATTAGTAGGAATGACAATGGGCAGGCTTTTAATATAACACGACTGGATGAACACCAAGGAAGGCATTGAGGAAATGAGGTGGAAAAAAATCATAGGTGGTTGACTGGTCGCGGCAGTTCGACCGGGCTGAAGAAAGAAAGAAGGTGATCTGATCGCCAAGTGGGAAAGGGGGACCCTGTCAAAGCTATACTGCGAGACTTGCCGCCGAGAGACAATCAAGCTTCTTCAGCAGGACTGAGATCTACTCTGGTGTACGCTCGGCATCTACCCCGAGCACAGATTCCTTGGTTCGAATCCAATGGTTAGCCATTCTTCCTACTGGACTTCTTTCTGGTTCAAATATACGTTTACAAAAGTTCAGAATTTCGTGAGTTCTTCTTTACTTTCAGAATTGCGTCAGTTCTTGCAGTAAGGTAGTTCAGAAGACTAGGTCTACCCTAACTAAGTACATGAATCGAGTTCTGAAGAACTATACTAATCTAATTTCCGTACTTTACGTGACAAGGTGGTGGACAAGTGAGGGTACGCAATTCTTGAATAAATTGTGCCGAACTGAGTATATGGTATTCGACTTGGCACTTGAGCAAGAATTTCTACTCGAGAACTCAAAAATACGATTTCGACCGGTGTTAACATTCCAAAGAAACGAAGAAACACGGTATAGCTAAAACTGAAAAACTAAGAATAACAACAACATGTGAGCAGCAACCATGACGAAAAAAAAAATAAAGGTGCAATCATGAGTGCGGGAATTGAACTCGTGTCCTTGGATTACTCTTGCTCACTTGTTATTCTTAGCGGTTCACAATGTTGGCTCTCTTGTATTGCTTCCTTTCCACCTTATCACTGACATCGATTAAGAAGTCAGCAACTCTTGCAGAATCTTTACCCATTGACTGCTGAATTAATTTCTATCTCCACAAAAGTAGGGGTAACCTGGACGGGACTCGAACTAGCAACTTGAAGGAGCTCTTTAACTTCAGGTACACGCCTCTACCAACTCGGCCACGGCCGTTTCTAGAGTCGGCTTGTTAAGGGAACGTAGTATTGTAGTCGTTTCTCCATTGTCGGCCATCTCGTGCATGCTTTGGACTGTAACTGTGCTTGTATTTTTTGGCGAGTATACTCGTCGCCAGCACTTTATGGATTAAGGGCGCGTTTATGCAGCGACTCGCCTTTGCATTCTCGCAGCTAGGAGCTAGAAATCTCGAATTCCAACATGGCGGCGGCTTTACCTCTGCCAGCTTGCAACGAAAAATGTCAATAATGCGAGTTCAGAAGCGACTGGGAAAATTCTTTCGTCAGGAGGAATGAATCTTATTGTCACGGATTATCATACTGCAAGCATTACTCAAACGATATCGGATTTCGCCAATCCAGGTAGGTAACATTCATTGTTACAACGCCATGACAACAATACTATTGCCATGGCGATTAAATTGAAGCTGCGAGAATGCAAAGGCGAATTGTTGTGCAAAGGCGCCTAAACCGGTATAGCGTTGGCGTTATTTTTACAATTATTGACGAACAACGCTTATCGGATTCGTGAGGAACTTGAGCATCTTATAGATTCAGTCAATATGTGGCCGAGAAGGTAAAATGTAAATTTCCGTCCCTGACGGTAGGTACAGAACCACAAGGTCACAAGATACGGATTTAATTTTCGAGGGTTAATTACCCTCTTGGTTACCTAAATCACAAAAAGATACAACGGAATGAATAATGAAACATGTGTGATAAAAATGAAAGCACTTCCGTACCCACACTTACAAATTAAAGAACAAACAACTTGGTTTCCTAACACAAACCAAGTTTCTGACTGTTTACAAATCACCATCTTGGAAGAGTGATGCTGGCAGACTTCTGATTTTTTAAATGCAAGGCAAAGAATTAGAAATTGTTTTCCAGTTTTCCACATGGTTGAAATTTTTAACAACATTCATAACTCTTTCCCGATTTACAGAAATCGTATAAGCCTCCAACATGATTCTTACTTTTTCATGTTGGCGGCTTATACGATTTCTGTAAATCGGGAAAGAGTTATGAATGTTGTTAAAAATGTCAACCATATGGAATACTGGAAAAAAATGTTTTAATTCTTTGCCTTGCTGTCGAATTTAAAAATCAGAGTTCTGCCAGCATCACTCTTCCAAGATGGTGGCTTGTATAGACAGTCAGAAACTTTGTTTGTGTTAGGAAACCAAGTTGTTTGTTCTTTTATTTATAAGTATGGGTATTGAAGTGCTTTCATTTTTATCAAACATGTTTCATTATTCATTCCGTTACGTCTTTTTGTGATTCAGGTAACCAAGAAGGTAATTAACCCTCGAAAATTAAATCCGTATCTCGTGTATTTCGTGACCTTGTGGTTCTGTGCTTGCCGTCTGAGGCGGAAATTTACGTCTTCAGCATCTTGTTTTACGTTGCACAATGGTGGACATTTCTGCCAAATACATATAATTAAACCGCTAAGTGACATCCATGCGAACGGAAACCTCTGGGTATGCGTGACCGCTTTGAATTTTGGCAGGAAGATCACCTTCCGATCAGGAGGTACTTACTTTTACAGTCACAGAAGATTTTACTAACGCAAATATAGTACTCACCGTTCGACCAAGGACCGCAGAAGCACAGACAACCGGTAACCGGCGCTGGTAACCGGTGCTTAAATCGGCCCGGCATGGAAGTTCAAAAATGGTGGCAAATAAACATTTGCGCCGTTGCAAACTGCCAAACCAATTCGTGGTATTTTTACAAACAGCATGTGGCAAATGTTAGCTTATGCCGCGTCAGTATGGCTCAGCGGTAGGACCTTGGCCTTTGATTTCAAAGGTCTCGGGTTCGAATCCCCACTGAGGCAGTCTGACATACAAGTCCAAAAGGCAACGTAAATAGGTTTGCATCCATATTTATTAAGCTAACACAATTCACCTCACGAAGTTAGCTCTCCCTCGCTCGCTTTAGCATTGTTTGCCGGCCATTTTTAAGCTGCATCATGTCCTATTTATTCATTTTTATTCGTCCATCACATTAATAATTATTAAGAGCTTGTTTGCTAAAGTCGTGGCAGGCTGAGCTATGTACAAAATCTTCCATTGACCATCAAATATAGAACCCAACCAAATATGTCTTTATTAATTATTGAGTTTCCTACATTAAACCATCCCCACACCTTAGTTATATCACGTTAGGGTCGCCCACTCCCCCAAACCTCTACAAACTTAAGGTGGCTCACTGGGACACACAACAATTTTATTCTACACACACCGGAACAAGATGGCCACCGGCGTGGGCTCAGTTTACCATGTATTGTTCGAGGTTGCAGTGTGTTCTATCCGGTTTTGGAAGGCCGAAGCTCCGGTTTCATGAAAGTTGTGTGTGTATGTAGAAGAAACGTTGTTGGAGCCACCGTAGTAATAAAACGCGTTTCTTCCCGTTTGCCCTCCAAACCCGTTCCCTTATGATATAATCTTGTCGAGTGTTGCTTTAAGAATATGCTCCTCCCGTAACTACGTGACTGCTCTAAGTTCTGAACCGATTTCATTACTAATTTTTGCTTTAGGCTAAAAGCGAATGAAAAAGGCGACATGCCACATTTTATTACGCGTCTAGAATATTCCACAATTAAAATACAGCCGGTTTGCGCGCGTGATGGTATGTATCCTTCCGCCCTACTCCACATGTTATGTCCTTACGAAAATCGTCCTTTTTTTCTCACTCGTTTAATTTCATGAAGCCACGATGCCGCCAAGGCATGTCGGAATTTCTGTTTGGTTCGCCATTTTATTCCCAGCAGCAATGGTGAGTTTTTATTGGCTCAAGAGAAAACGAGGCCGTTAGTACGACATTTGAAAATTCACAAAACTTTAGGGTCAGGTTTTTTTTTTTTTTTTTTAATTTCAAAATGCCCCTATCCAATAATGTAAAACGGCACTAAGACGGGATTGGTGAAAAAAAATTGATTCACAGTAAAAAGAAAATTCACTTTTTAATGTGTATTCCATAATTACACTACAGGAAATCACAAACACGCAACAAGGAGTAAGCTGACGATAAAATTTTAACGTCAGCTTACTCCTTGTTGCGTGTTTGCGATTTCCTGTAGTGTAATAATTGTGGAATACACTATAAAAAGTAGTTTTCTTTTTATTGTAAATCAATTTTTCCACGAGCGGAGTTGTGGCGGGCTCCTACGAGCATACTTTCTTCTTACGATTATTTCCTTTACGTTTGAAGTCTTAGTCGGTGGGATTATAGCTTGGCGAAAGAGCTTGGCATTTGATATTACGACTTCACACGGCTGAAAAGCTTGGCGGGAATCCTTAACAAGCTTTGTTTTGGGATAAATATCAGATATTTAGGGCCAAATTGATGAAATCCATTTTTATTTTTCATCGCAATTATGAGATGGAAACACCAATCAAGTGTTCTGGTCCATTTCTTTTCTTGGGGAGGTTTTCGTTAGATTTTGAGGACAGCAGTCACCTTTTTTCATATGGTAGCATTTTTATTAGGTTGCAGTTTAATATTGAAAATGGAAATTTACCTTGCAACCACGAACGTTCCAATTACAGAGCCGTAACTCCTAATCTTAGCGGAATGGGGGAAATTAATGGCAGCTCTCGTAACTATCCACTCCAGGTTTAACGCATCGCGCAAAAGATAATCTAAATGTCCGTTTTTGGCTCTATACTTAATAAGATTGTTGAACTGCTGTATTAATAGCTTGGAAATTGTTAATAACAATCTATTAAAGAGTATTGAATTGATGTATAGTAGCTTGGGACTTGTTAAAATATAGAGAAAGAAAGAATATTAAATGCCTCTAAAAGTACCTTGGGAATTGCTCACAGTAGTCGAGTAAGGATATTGAATTGCTGTATTAATAGCTCGCCAATTGTTAACAGCAATCGAGTAAGAATATGGAATTGCTGTTAACAACTAATAAAAAATTACATTTTTTTTTTTGCAGTAAACTATGTTCACGTGACCCTTTAACCAGATGACGGGGCAGCTCGGAGGAACTAAAATTTACGCATCCGATGATGAATTGATAAAATTCGAAAATAAACAAATTTCATATATTCTCTAACAGCCATACCCTCCGTTGTCATAAATCACTTCTAAAATGTGACAGCTGGAAGATCCATACCCTGATTCCGTGACTTGTGCATGTAGCGCCTGGAAGACACTTGAATCTATATAATAATCTCGGAGGCCGGCTAAAAGGAAAACTAAAAGGAAAACCACTTCTCCCCTCCTCGCGCCCACGTTGAAAATGCACTCACCCACTCTACCTGCATGGAAACAGGAGGCAGGCATGAGGCAGGTCGATCAACTCAATAAAGGTTCAATCTGACAAGTCGTCGGGCCGAACAATCACTTCTCCCCCTCCTCGCGCCCGAATTGCAAATGCGCTCTCCCATTCTACCTGCATGGAAACAGGAGGAAGGCATGAGTGGTCGATCAATCTGACAAGTTGTCGGGAAAAGTGCCGGAAAAATGTCCCGGGAAAATGTCCCGAAAAATGTGACCGGCCCCGTGCATAGCACGGGCTTCCTCTAGCTTTAAATAAGTCCGTAGATTCGTTTCCCTTAAAACTAAGTTAGAAAACTAAGATTTGATACCTGGATATAGTTTTAGGGTATCCCTTGGAGCAAAACTTTTCATAAACGATGAAACTCGCTTCGGGGGGCTTAACCTGTGGGTTTGCCGTTATTAACACGTCGAATTCGGGGATCAACAAACGGACGGACGCATGTTCCCGCAGCGAATTTACAATAAGTCTCTCTTTCCAGCGATTTCGTGCCGAGAGCCAGGACGCACACATTCATTCCAGTCCTTCCCTAATTAATTCCTCTCGCGCTGTCGAACGAATTTCAAGTGTCTGTCTTTCCTCCAAGAGTTGTTTACGTCGAAGTGACACAGTCAAAAGGATTAAGGAAGGGATTAAGGAATCAACTCAAGAGTAGGCGGATTAAGGGAGGCTTGGTTAAGGCGCGGTGCCACACCACCACTCTGATCGTGCTTAGGCCTACACAAAGTCCATGGTTGCTGGTAACACTGGTGATTTGCAAACAACAATCTTGGAATTTCAGACAGTTACACAGACCAAATAAGGGCAAGAATATTGGGAAAGGATTCTAAATGAATACAGATTCGAACCTATAAACACACACCCATCGTAACATCTCTGGAGAGCAGTAAAAACCAGTGTGTCTTCTGGGTCTTCTGATTCATGTCGACAGCTTTACCACTATGCTACCACGATACTATCCCGACAGTGGCACACTGGGTATTTATGGACTTTAAGCTCTCCAAACACGTTTTTTAACCACGTAACACGGTGGGCCCGGCCGTGTAAAGCGGCGGCCATGTTCCGGGATTCAGAGTAGCACGAAAAGTTGGCATCGCGAAAACGGAAAGTAATGTTCCAAACTATGCTGTCTGCGTTTTTTGTTGTTATTTTTTTTTAGGTTAGGTTAGGTAGGTTAGGTATGTTAGGTCAGGTTAGGTAATTTCCGTCTCCTTTCATTGCGATGCAAATCAGGTTTTCTAGTTACTCTGTCTCCTGCGATATGGCCGGCGCTTCAATACGATCGTAACTATCGTTTTACGTGTTTTAATGGGTTTTTTTTACACCTTCAAACACGTTTCCCCCCGGTTTTTTAATGTGATTTGGCAAGAGTATGATGATATGCGTCGATTAGTAAAAAAAAATTGAGTGATTTGGAGTGGTTAGCTTAAACTCCATAATTACCGCAAACTGACCTTAAAAAGCTTTACGTTTAACGTACTATAGTAACGAGTACTGGTGTCAGAGAAAGCCACAATGTGGAATACCAAACCTGGAATTACACTATAGCTACGAACATAAATGAAGAAAAATGAAACGGGAGTGATCGAAGGTATCAACAAGCACCCATCGCAGCATCCGGGGACTGCAATGAACACAAGTGTGGCCATCTACACGAAAAAAATGTCAGTTGTCATCGTGTGACTGGGAAGCGAACCCTGGTTTTTCAATTCATGTAGACTGCTTTGCTGCTAAGTTACCACGACACTATCCCGATCGCCACAAACGGGTCTTACACAAGCTTTAATGTCAGCAACAAGTATTGGAGTCAGAGGAAGACACAGTGTGGAATGCCAATCCTGGAAATACACCAGCTACGAACATACATGAAGAGAAATGAATTGCAGTGAGGAGATATAAACAAGCACCTATCATAGCATCCGGGGCTACAGTGAAAACCAGTGCACGGCCATCTAGACGAAAAAAAATTAGGTGCAGTTATGCGGCAGGGAATCGAACCCAAGTCTTCTGATTCATGTCGGCTGCTTTACCGCTATGCTACCACGGCGCCATCCAGATTGTCGCACTGGCCTTACACTAGCTGTAACGTCATTAACAAGTACAAGTATTGGCATCAGCGGAAGCCACAATGTGGAATACCAACCCTGGAAATACACTAGGTTAAGAACATAAATTAACAGAAATGAAACTGCAATGAGAAGGTATAAACAAACAGCCGTCATAGCATTCACACACAGCAGTGAAAACCAGTGTGCGGGGCCATCTAGACCAAAAAATGTCAGGTGCCATCATGTGGCCGGAATCGAACCCAAGTCTTCCGATTTATGTCGACTGCTTTAACACTATGCTACGAAGACACTATCCAGATCGTCGCAAACTGGCTTACGCTGGCAAAACTGGCCTTACTTGTTCCTAGCTTTGACATCAGAGGAAGCCACAATATGGAATACCAATCGTGGAAACACTAGCTACGAACTTAAATATGAGAAACCAAACTGTATTGAGAAGATATCACAAACACCTGTCATAGCATCCAGGGACTGCAGTGAAAAATAGTGTTCGGCCATCTAGACGACAAAATTTCTTGCGTCATCCAGGAATCGAACCAAGGTATTCCGATTACATGTCAATAACAGAATACCAAAAAAAGAAGTAAAATCTGCAAAATTTCCCCTCCAACTTTTTTGAATGATGAAAAACATATCTTTCTCTTAGTATGAAAAAAATTCTCAGAAATGCACCCGAAAACTAATTGAAAAATTACGTTCCAAGTTTACTGAAATTCCTTCCATTATATCCTTTACGGCGGCATTTCTAGGTATTCCACGCACACACACACACACCACACACAAAAAAAGCCAGCGATGTTGCCAGTAAAGTCAATTGGTTCACATTGAAGTAAAGAAAATAAAATGAACTAATACTAATGGGAAAGTAATGCGAAAATCAAAGAGGAACCAGCAGTAAAACAGAAAAACCTGCAATGCATCAAAAAAATATTCCTTTTCTTGGCTCAACCAAATACTGCCTTGATTTACGATGTTTTCAAACACTGAGCGATGTTTACAAATTGGAAGCAGATGGCTTTTCCAATGCAGTTCCGACGAATTCAATCAATCAAATTC
>JAHWFP010130367.1:0-29517 GCA_023313725.1 Lithobius niger
GGGGGGGGGGGGGGTTAAAATTGGTTTCTATCGTCTTAAGAAAATTTATACTACCTGTAAATACCAACCCTACCTCCCCTCTTTAGCCACCATCATGGTTGACATATCGAGAGGAAAGCGATGGCCGACCGACGTCACGTTTTATAGGAGGGCTGCGCATTGACGCATGTGTAGTGATGTTGCGCACTGGTCGTATCTGGAGAGCGAAAAAACCTCGTGCAACTAAAGAGCACTCAGGAACTGAATGCAATTAAATTTACAGGTAGTATACATTTTCGTAAGACAATAGAAACCAATTTTAACGTCCCTAAAATTTAGGTTTTTCGCTGTTGGCTTGTTTCCAATTTTTCTTAGTATTATTTCCAGCGATTTGTTTCTATTTATTTCTCCTTTATTGAGCCCTTTGAGTGAACGTTTTGTCTTCCCTCTCCATTGTCAATGGCCGAGTGAATTCGTAGAATGGAGCCCTGGTCACGGTTGTGACCTTAATAACGGGTTCAGTAAGTTATCTTTATGCCAGTTGAGGATGTGGCCATAGCGACTAAGGCGCTATGCAAGTGATCTGGGGGCGAACTGGGTAGTCGGTTCGAATCCAGGTCATGCCACTCCCAGGTCATCCAGGTCATGACGAAACGTAAGTGCATAAAGGTTGCTTATTGAACTACGTTATTTCTAGTGTATGGTTTTCGTTGTTGGCTTGTTTCCGATTTTCCTTAGTATATAATGTGAGGCAAGCAACCGAATCTTCTGTACATTTCATTCACAAAAAGCAGGTGATAGTGAAATGAGTAATTTGCTAATCTTGCTGTGTCAGCTTGTGTCTCCTGTGTTGTTCGTCTAATGGCTGCCCGATCAGCAAAGCTTTGAGACCGAAGTTAACGTTTTATACGGTAACCATGTTCTGTATTCTTTCCTCAAGTGATTAATATTATTCAATACTTTTAGTTTCATTTGAGTAGGAGCTGATAAACACCTGATGGTTCGCTGATGGCGTTATTTGGAAGTCTGACATAAGTAATTCTAATTTTTTGTGTGAAGGCCGAATTAACCGCAATTTATCTCTCGTCTTCGTTTGTTTTCATGCTTCACAACAAGTAGCAGCATGGTGAGAAGTTTTTTCTCGTAACAATGTGTTATTCTTGGAGGATTTTGAGAACGGGGATCACCGTGAGTACTGTACTGGTATTCGCGTAGTTGGTGCATTGTACTCGCCAAACATATTTCCTTCCTTGTCTGCAGGTTGATATTTCTTAGAATTCCGTAGCCGCCATTGTCATTAGAAGCCATAATATCGAAATTTAACTGCCTCACAACTGTATCAATTGCAATTACAAACTAACCCCGAATAAAGTCTCACCATTCTGATTTACTAAAAAAAACATGTCACCCTGCTGCCTTGATTTTAAGTCAGCCATCACACAAATTAGTATTTCGTACATCCAGTAACAGATTGGTCCGTCCGGTAATCCGGAGATACACGGGGAGGCCCTCTGGACAGAAGGCCCATTCTGCAGTTCGGGGTATTGTGTAGGGCAAAGAAATGCGCCCAAAGGGTTACTGTTCACGCACAATGCTTAGCAATCCTGGGGTTTCACAGAAAAAATAAGTCTCCTAAATTTACTAGGAGAAAATGGGGGGCTTACCCCATCCCAATCCGACCCTGGGTATGTCCGGGTTCTAAATTACACCATCAGCAAACCATTGAGTGTTTATCAGCTCTTACTCAAATGCTAATCAAAGTACTGAATAATAACCACTTGAGGAAGTAATGCGGAACATGGTTACTTTGTAAAATGTTCAACATCAGTAATTATGCTCGACTGATCAGGAAAACATAGACGAACCGATGAGAGACAAGGAACACCAAGCAGACACACCAACATTGGACGCGTGGCTGATTACGTGACGTCGCCAAACATGACTAACATGTCGCCAGACCTACAACAGAGGAGTCCATATGCTAAGGTAACTGTGGTAGTCATAGGTACTAAAGTTGGCTAATCAACCGAAGAAAGAAACGGTAGAGAATTTTAAAAAAGCGGAACTAAAAAAATTATTAGATATGATAAATTAATACTTTAAAGGCTGAACTCAAAAAACCAAACATTTAACAAATAATATCTGAACAAAAATTTTCAATCTTGGTCTAGTGACCAAGGTGATTGTGGAGTTAAACTTACAACAATCATCACGTACAGGGTGAGGCACAAGTTTGGTCACACGCAAATAACTGTCGATCTAATGGTCCTAAGTTAATTCTGATGACATATTTGTAATGTAAGGCAAATATGGGGAAGCCAATGAATTCAAACAGCGCAAGATACAGCACAAAGGTGAATTACAAAGTTGTACGCGGGCATCAAACATGACTAACTGCGAAAACATATTAAAATCGGAGCATAATTACAATAGTTATGAGGAAAAGAAAACGTCAACAAAGTCTTCCCTAAACGTTTTAACTGCCACGCTGTGAAGCTTAAGGGGGCCTCCACAAGAGTGCATGCATTCTGTTCTGCAGCAATGAGTGGTTAAATTTCAGATTGCAGTAAACGAATTAGGCCTAAAGTAATGAGATCATTCACAACAGTCACGTTCAGTATGTGATTACTTTCTGATTTTACATTTTTTGGCCAAAGCCTAATCCCCTTTAGAGGGATTTCCAGGCCGTTCGCAACAATTGCCAAGCAATAAAAAACGTTTTGTCTTACGAATGCCCTCACTTTAATCCAAAGGTGGGAAAACCCTGACTGGACATTCGAATGTCCGCACTTTTTAACAGCTGCTTAAATCTGTCATTACAGATTACTTTCATTAAAGGGTAAATTATGTGTTCGGAAGCAATTGACAAGACGAATTAGCGTCACTTGCTCACTGGCAGAGATGGATTTATATTTCTGTCACCTAGAAGTACGCAGATTCCTACCCCCACCCCCTTCAAAACAAAGTGCTTTCATCGGCTTTTTTTCCCAGGAAAAACGTTTCACGAAAAATGCAAGATAGGCCTTACGATCAGAATGCGCCGAAAATCGGTGGCAGGGTGGGAAAGTAAGTTTAAAAATGTGGGCATTCGTACGCATAAATAAACTTTAGAGATCGACCGAGTCCGGATATATCCGGATCCGGCGCCGGATAATGCAGTATTCGGCAAGATGCGCATCCGGCCATAATATTGAGCCGGATACCAGTTGCAACAAAACTAAAACATGTCGCCGTAAACATGTTGCATGCCTCGGTAAAATAAATCAACGTAAAATAACTTAAGTGCTCTACGGGTATAAAAAACTGCAGATGTAATAATTAGTGTGAATTAGTGCACAAAATATACATGGGACAATCGTATTAGGTTTAATAACTTAAAAAGAGCTGAGGAGCAGTATATGGGATATCTTAAAACGATGGTCCTCTAGTTATTCTTCCATTACACCGTTGTTTACGGCTTCCGAAATCCTTTTTTTGAAGTTTTTAATACTGTAGAGGTAGTTTAGTTTTATTCCTAATTTATATTCGCCAGCGATGGTGGCAGTCAGTTTACGGCCGCCATCGCGCGCGCACTCCCTGCCGGCTGTCTGCTAATAGACGTGCACGTGCTAGCTTCTATGGCTGTGACCTTGGCTGTGGCGTGACGTCACTTGCGAATGGACCCGTCGCGATAGTGAGCACGTGCTATACACGTGCAAATCTGGGGAATCCCAGCTTTCCAAACCCACCAAGATGGTGGCCGTTTGTTGCGTTGAGTTACGACAGCTTGAACCAAGGTCTAGTTTTAGCAAACAAAAAGTAATTTCACGTCAATTTTAATGACACGGCCAACAAAAACATCAATTAAGGTAATTAAAAGATATTAAATTAAATAAATCCAAAATAGGCGTGCCAAAGTACATAATTCAGTCGGAATTAAACCTCCGTTGTATGCAATGGCCGTTTTTCTTTGCAAACGGTGCTTTGAATCGGGTGCGTCGGGAGTTTTAGAAACGGTTTTGAAGTGATGATAAATCGTGGATGGAATACCAAGGGGTTAAATTCGTAAAGTAAGACAGTTTAATGAAGACATCAAAAACTAGCAAGAAATAATAAGCATAAACCAAAGATGACTTCCATGTTGCGAGAGTCGAGACAGTTTTGTTCATAAAATGAAAAAAAAAACAGCTTTTTTTATGTTGGTTTCGTTCCTTTTTTTTGCTTTCGGTCTGTTATACTGTGCGCAATACAAAACGAACGAAAGCAATTTAAAGCTGTAAATAAGAGACTTGTTGTGATTTTAATTTTGTTTTAATGCAACCAAAATTCAATAATTTTAATCTGAAATAAATAAAGTGGACTACATACTGGTTTCACAAATACTGCAAAATGTTGATAATTATTTTTCCAAATGAAGCAGTAGGCTAACAATGAGAAATCCATTAACTAGAAAAATGTTTTCTGATTAACCTAATAAGTGCTTTGTTTGACTGTACAGAATTTACAGAATTTAGCAACATTGCAAAAACAGTTCTGTAGCCTACATGCAACTATACTATTCTGGTACTAATAATAGCGTAAGACTTCTACGTGTTTAATGTAAGAAAATAATGTGAAACAAATTTTGCGAAAATTAACACCATAGATGCACTGACATCAAATTATCAGGAACTGATCCGGATCCGGCAAAACGGTATCCGGTCAATCCCTAATAAACTTGTTTTTTTTTTCGGGGGGGGGGGGGGGCCGGAAATCTACCTTGCAGTAGTAGTAGGCTAATTGTAGCATTATTCGAACTTACCGACTGGAAGACATAGCATAAATAACTGAGGGTGGGGGTAAGGCGGCAGAGAGGGCAGAAATGGAAATACCCCAAAGCGAAAATTTTTGAAAAAATTCGATTTATTTGCTGTTTACTTCAAATGTGTTTTCATTATGAATGAATGGCATGTAATTTTCAGCCCCCCCCCCCAGAAAAACGGTTTTCCGGTTCCGACTGAAGTGTGGACATTCGTAACAAACCAGTGGCAGATTTAAGGAAATAGTGCCAATAAAAAATGTGAAATCAAAAAAAAAATCACATACCGAACGCCGCTTTCTCGTTTGTGAATGATGGCTCAATACTTCAGACCTAATTCGTATCATTTGTTTTCTTTTATTGTATCCTGAACTGCACTCGTTCACTAGCATTGATTGACGCAGGAAAGACTCGGATCTCACAAGTGCACTCACTTGTATAGAGGCAGCCCCTAAGCTTCACTGCATGGCAGTTCAGGGAAGGCTTTGTTGCCGTTTTATTTTCCTCATAACTATTGCAATTATGCTCCGATTTTCAATCTTCTTTTGCAGTTAGTCATGTTTGAAGCTCGCGTACAACTTTGTACTACTATTTTTTGCTGTATCTTGCGCCATTTGGAAGATTTGAAGGATTTTTTCAAGGTCATTGAAAGTATATTTTTTGGCTTCCCCATATCTGCCTTACATATTACAAATATATCTTCAGAATTAGCGTAGGACCACTAGATCGGCAGTTATTTGCGTGTGACCAGACTTTTGCCTCACCCTGTATACCGAGGCCAACTTTTACGAATTTTGTTCTGCATCTCCTCCGTTAATATTTGGTGTGCGATGGTGTGGATGGTGTCTATGAACAGCTACCATGGTGTAGTTTTGCACCTTCAAGTCAGAATTACGATTGGTCGTTTCATTCAAGAACCACGGCTCCCAAAGAGCAGTTTTATTGTTTTACCTTGTAACAATAAAACAGTGACAGATCATCCCATTCTACACATCCGATTGTTAAAAATTGATTGTTAATGATAAAAAGGCTGCTCACTAACAGACATGTCTGTTAACTGTTAGCAATTAGAAGCATATTTTGGCATGTTGAGGATAAATCCCAATGCGACAGACATGTTTCAAATTGTGCAAAATGTAAAAGATGCGTCAATAACGTTGTTATGTTACTGTCTAGCTAGCTGACTAGCTAATAAGATTTTTCCCATGTTAAATCCCATAGACTTTTTGCTCATGGCTAGCGCAAAATTAAGAAGGCCTACGTACCAGAACTTTTGCACACGGATGCATTGTGATCTGAGGATGGTCCTTTTGTTGGTTTGGGGGTTGTAGGGGTCAGGACAAATGCGTGGGAGGGTTTTGAAATTCACCACCGGCAAATTTAAATTTCGTTTGTTTTCCAAGTTGCAACCAAAGATTGGCGCTGTTGAACTGAAAGCAATATTGTAGGTACCTATCTATTCGAACAGAGTTTGTGTAGTGTTGTTATTTTGTAGTAAAAATGGCTTGAACATCAAGACTGGTCCTTAGATTTATTGTAAAAGCCTGGACGAACTAAAAACTGAACTGTAACGAAGGACAAAATAAAGAAACATTAACCTTTCCGTGGATTGCGTAAGATACGCAACAATACGACCATACACAAGCTAATGAATTTTTGGTTAATAACCCAACAAAAATGCTTCGCGTTCTGCTGTTCTAGTAACAGCGACCTTTAGGGGTTTCTGCATGACTAGATGTAAACGAAATCTTGAATCAAGGGGAAGTTGCAGGGATAAACAAAACTAAAGGGGATGCGCTGAATGAGTGAGCGAAGCGAACGAAATCGGCGATTGTTAGTCAGTGTGTGCAAAAATAAGATTCAAGCTTCTTAAACGGACGGTGTACCTTATGTACGTTCCCAGTCCTATGAAAGTTGTGATATCCACCCAAAACCAAAACTGGTAGTATCCCCGCCAAGTTTCCAAAAACGGTTGGCCTTTGAAGGTAGTGATATCATTCCACTAGGGAAAGGCCAAGGAAATAACCGAATAATACTTTGGACCTTAAATGAAAACTTGATTGCTACTGCTAATAGCAATCTTCTAGAAGTTTTCATTTCATTTAACTTAGAACTAGTATGTGCGAATAACTTGGATTAACCTTGGCGGCCTTTCCCTGGTGGAATGATATCACTACCTTCAAATGCCAACCGTTTTTGGAAACTTGGCGAGTTTTTTTTAAGTTTTGGTTTTGAGTGGATTAAACGCTTAAACGAGTAGAACAACAATGGTAGAACAACAATGCAAACGCCAGGATAAAGCGTATTTTCTTGGACGTTTTAAAATTGCAGTCTTTCAACAAGTCATCCTGATGGAATATATTATAGACAGGTAGGAGGTTTAGCTAACAATAGGCAGGTAAAATTAGCGGAAAATGGTCATATATGACCTTCGTATATACTCTATGGTAAATATGTTGTAAATAAGGTTACAGAAATACAGAGTTTAGGTTTTCATAGTTTCTTTCGTATTTTCTAATGCAAATAAAAAATAAAGCTCAGTTTAGTCATTTGATTTCAAGTTTACCCTACAACTTTTTTTGGATTTTATTTTCTGGTGGTGGGGTCAGGGTGGGGGCAATATTTGGGGGATCATGGCCTAGCTACGTTGCTGGGTGTTGGGAGGTTCTTATAACAAAGACCAGTAATGTGACCCATCAAAAACCCTTTTTTTGTGTGTGCCAAACAACTCTTGGTTGGTGGCGGTGGTCGTCTGTGGGACTTGATCCTCAGTCGTTATGCCACGCTGACACTGAAGGCAAGAGGGGAAAAAGTTCAGTCGGATGTGTGGATGTGCTGATTGAGTGAGCGAAGCAAACGAAAAACAGCATTTGTCATCCAGCATGCACAAAAAATGCACAAAAGAAACTTAATATTGATGAAGCATGAACACAATGCCAAACTGGAAACAAGCAGTTCTTCAGTCCCCTTAAAAAAAATTTGGTGTCACCACGCTATCACTGCAGACAACAAGGCAAGGGGTGAAGACTGTTTTATGATGGTAAGGGAGACTTACCAATTGAGGGAGCGCAGTGACCCAAAATCAGTGTTTGTCAAGCCAGTATATGGCAAAATAATGATTAAAGAATCTTACATACACACGTTTAATACACCCATTTGGAGGACGGGCTTTCTCTAGTACTCGTGTTAAACGGTAGGCAGAGAGGAAACAGTTGTTATTCCAGCAAAACATTTCGGGAGACGTATATTCAGCATCAGTTGGTAATTACAATTAATGTGGCAGCGAGTGTTAATTTCGATAATGTGGCTGGATGCAAATAAGTGTCGCAAGTAAATCTTAGATCGGTAAACTTCTAGTGACAATAGTGGCTAATTTGGAATTTGGCGAAATATTGACAGGAAAATAAGTAAAACCGGCAGGAAGTATTTGACGAGCGCAACACACCAACTAGGCCACCCACCGAATGGTGCTCACGGTGGTTACCTGGTGCAAATGGGTCGGAGAATAAGACATAGTTACTGGATGAAAAACCTTTCACCATGCTGCTACTTGTGAAGTATTAAAACGTAACTAAGACTTACGAATAATTCTTTAATGTGGGGGGAACCCCGAGTTTTGAGCTTGGCTATCTACGCATAGCATAGGGGAGCAAAGTTTGCAATAATGGCTTCGAGTTACGTGATAAGATTATCGATTCATGGAGGTTGCGGTTTAGTGCCATGCAAACCGCGAAGGTGGTGAAGGTGATTATGGAGTTCAAAACTTTATTTCAATACCGATGTCAAATGCGCATGAGGCACGAAAGGTTCCTTCTGGGAAGGCGGTCAAAGCCACTGTCTAGGCGATTTCAACTTACTACTTTTTTTTGCGGTATATTTTTGTTTCTAGCAATTACCTAGCCGGGGGGGGGGGACCTAGAACCCTAATGTGTGGGTGCCTCGTCTAGGACGGATGAGCAATAACTTTGTAAGGAACGGTTCGTTCCTAAGCGTGTCTTCACCGTCGCGTGACATTTTTTAAGGTTGTGGTGTGCTGTCCCTGAAAGTTGGCTGACTATGCCCGTCACCCTGGGGATCAGAAACGAGTCATTTCCGGCACATGTATTATAGGTTTTTTTTGATAGATGTGATCAGTTTTACCTCCCTGTCAATTTATGACCATGACTTCTGAGACACCCTGTATAGACGTGGAAAAAGTGGGATGTACTGTAAATGATGGAGGTAGGCTTAAAATTAAGGTCTGCACTTTTTTTCTTTAAATGTACATTTTTTAAATATGTTGAAAATTTGGACGTATTGTCAAATGGACGTTAGCCTAATAAAGTCTGCACCTAAACACTGCTGCAAACAACGTTACTTACAACCGATACTTGATATGTCTTAAGGTGAAGATTTTATTCAAAGATTTCCTGAATCCAAAACGCCGAAAATAAATGTACTTTCACATAAGTTAGTACCCTGGCAGCCCTTCGGGACCCAAATAGGTAAATGGTATTGTATACTAAATGAAATTAAGTATTAACTGCTATGGAGCTGTCAATATGGCTTGACTAGCATAATCTTAGGCAGTCTTTCTCATGGATTACAATGTTCATTGTATTGACGAGCTTCACTAATATATTCTGAACAGTACAGGCCAACACTGCCAATATGCTCGTCCGTTAATCTTCCCTACTAGACAATGAGAATTTTCTTGACAATTTAACAATCGTACTATTTCACTATTCCTATATTTATATAATACATTTTATTCTCTTCGTCTGTCAAAATTCTTTAACCGTTTGACCGTTATTTTATCTTGTATTACTTTTATTTTTGCTACTAAAAGTAAGCATGCTCAAAATAGTTTTACCAAAAATATGAACCTTTATCAAGAAAATGCTTCTGAATCGGTATTGGTTGTGCTATGGTACCAACTTTATTGGCAATTAAAGCACTGTCAGAATCTTGGGTGAAAGTCATATGCCTAACAATCGTGTCTGTTTATTTTGGGTTGAATTTGTAAACCCATAACCACAAATCGCCTGATATTCGAGCCACTTACCATTGCATATCCCTACACCAATGATAGCACCTATCTATATGCATCAAGTATCAACCCCTCTCAAACATTCCAACTGATTTAAAGTTTGAATTCTGTTACTGTACTAATTCATCACTGCACTGCGTGACTACCACTAGAGAAAATAATACTGGGTTTGTATGCGTTAATTTGGTATAGTTTTTTATGACAAACGCTACTACAGACGAACATTACGGCATACTGGTGTTTAAACTGGTAGAAAAAACGAATTTAACTCCTCATCCACCAACACTATAAAAAAACAAGAGAATAAACAAGATAACCTGCCAACATTTTGTTACTAATATGGTAAGAGCTGACCAAGCTTTTATTTTTTACTATCTAGCTTTTAATGGCATTCTTTGCAGTTCTTACTTTGCTAATTTTTCAGTTCAACTTGCGCTCATCACCATCGTAACAATCCAGACATTCAATGTAAATCGTTATGGGAACCTGCAAACATCTACCTGCAACGTTCGCCGTTTAAGGTTGGGTGTTGTCAAATATGTCTGACTGTCCTACACATGCTCTCAAGCCGATTTTGAATACATTTTAACTAGTAAAACTCGACGAATGTGTATTCATTGAGTTTTACTATGTTTAACAAACATCTGTGGATAGCAACGTTTGCCAGTTAAACTAAATCTAGGCCCAGTAAGAATTGCAAAGAATTCCTTTAAAATTGGATAGTAAAAAATAAATAGGTCATCTGTTACCAAATAGATAGGTTGTTACGATTTACATCAATAAAAACGTTCCCTGTTTACGTTGGGATGTTTTCAGCGTGGTCTTCATTCACTTTTGTGTATCCTACAAAAACTGCGACTGTGGTCCTTATGTAAGCCTCGGCATTAACTTCCATGTAACTCTGAATTCCTATAGTAAGGTCAAGAATTAGCATAGAGCAACTAAATTAAATATATCGGGTCGTGTCGTACCTATTTCGCTGCATTGCAAATTTTAACGACAATCGAACCGTTTGGCGTCCACCAGGGCTTTTTGAATGCAATTTTAATGTGACTGCAGTATTCTCATCGGCAGAGCATTTATTATTCTGGAGCACTGGGCAGAAATCGACTAGCGTAACAAATTTTTGCATATCTAAGTAAAAACATGAAATTTAGACCTAAGTTTTTGTTAACAGTAAAAATTGCACCAGCCATGGACCCATGCCCCAAAGTGCCTCCATCGCCCCTCTCCCTGTCTTCCCAACACCCCCTTTGCCCCCTAGCAGGGGCTTAGGCATCAAATTCTTACGAATCAACCTAAAACATGAAACTTTAAACCCAAGTCTTAACAGTAAAAATCGAACCAGCCATGGACGCCATGAAATACCCCTAAGTGCCTCCAGCGTCCACCCCAGCAACCCCCCTGTGCCCCCACCCAGGGGTTTGAGCAACAAATTCTCACAGAAACAGCAAAAAACATTAAATTTGGTAAACAAGTCAATCTTAGCAGCATAAATCGAATCAGCCATGTTGCCCCCATGATATACCCAAGGGCCCCCAGCGCCCCTTGTGCCCATTCCCTGAGGCCTGATCAACAAATTCAGTATCTTAGCAGTACAAGCCAAACAAGCCATGGAATCACCATGAAATACCCACAAAGGGCACCCAGCACCCCCTTGTGCCCACTCCCTGAGGTTTTACCAACATTTTCTTAGAGATCGAGCTAAAAACATGAAATTTGCTCATGTTGACCTAGCTATGGAATCCTCTCCAGACATTCTACAAGGCACCACAATGCTCCCTCCCCGTCCGTGCCGCTTCCTTGAGGCCTGACCAATAAGTTCTTGCAGATAGTGCTAAAAGAAAAATTTTGTACCCAAGTCATTGTTAGCAGTAGAAATCAATCTGGCTACGGAACTTCCCGCAAAATCCTCCAAGTCCTCTCGGTCTTTCCCCTTTCCCACTCCCGAGGATCATACCTGAAAAATTCTTGTTCATCGTAGGAAAGATATGCATTGTGGTACACCATTCATTCATAGCAGTAGAAACTGAACCAGCCATGGACCTCTTGAAATACCACAAAAGACTCCACCACAATTCCCCTCCTGTGTACCCCCATGAAGCATAAATGCCCAACAAATTCTGCTGAACGTACTGTAAACATGCATTGTACGGAACCACATGAGATAAGCCATCTCCAGTGTTTCCGTGTGTCCTCTCCATGAGGCTGATGATCAACAAATTCTAGTTCGATTTGTACAGCTAAGAATGGGTTGTGTACGAATTCATGGAGAATTGTCCAATTAGCAAGAATTTGTTGGTCAATAATGTCGTACATGTGAGTGTGGCGGGGAACAGGAAGTGGCCTTAGTTAAGCTACTCGATTTATAAGCTAAGAATTGACTAGTGTACCAAATTTCGTTGTTTTTAGCTCGACGTCCATGATTAGCCAAAATTCTTGCCCGGGACAGCTTTACTACACCTGGAGATTAAAACAATGAACCGATCATGTTTTACAGGGAAAACATAGGTGTGAAGAAGGCCTATGGCTTTTGAACGCTGTTTTAATGCGACTACAATTGTTTTTTGTCTTGTTGGGGAAATTTAGCTCTCACCTAGATATCAAACCAAGAACGGTTTTCAATTTACAGCTTAAAATTGGGTATTAAAAGATCTTACAACGATTATTTTAAGGTGATTAGTATTCTTTTGTGTTATTCTTACTGAAACAAGAAAAATGTCTATTAGTATTAAAAAAGCTTCGGCTTAAAAAACTTCGGCTAAAGGAACAGATATTAGAAAAAGACGTTAACCATCAGCGTTGAACTAATACGTGTAAAGGAAGCTCCAGCTTGCTTGTTGGGATACTAGCGATTCTTTTACACGTATTAGTGCGATGCTGATGACTGGACACATCTTTATATAACATCTGTTTAGTAATATTCGAGATGGCGGCGGCCACTGAAACAGCAGCACAAGCTACGAATTGTATTTAAAACAGTTCTGTGGGAAGTAAAAAACGTAAACGGGTCCAAGCAGACAACAATAAAGTGCTGGGCACCCTTCAGAAGGATAAAGCGTGAGGGAAAGTGGAAGCCCACTGCAAACCTGTCAGTTCCACGAAATGACCGAAGCTGCAACAAACAGGCCTACGACAATGTTACGAAGAATGCCAAAAATGTATCGTATAGTGATAACATACAGCGAAAAAAAACTGCGTTAAGAACATTAGCCAGGTATCTGAGAAAATACTGGCCATCCTGGAGAATCGTGCTACACCACTGCAAAATAGCTAGGACTGCTATGCTGTATGCAATCTGAATGGAGAAAGTACCAGCCAGCAGGATACGGAAAGCCAGGTCATTCAAACGTATAGTGTGGCACGTGACGGCATCTTGGAGTTAGATGTTTCGAATCCGCCACAAAAGGTTGTCATATCACTTCTTCAGGTGGACAGCTCATTGCGGGACCCCGACATTGCTGTGTTAGCTGAATATTACTGCCTGTGCTAAATCTGCATTGTGGGGTAGGCGTGGTCACCAGCCCTTTGTAGCAAGGGAGAAGTGACATCGACTATAACAGCTTCCCTCATACATAACTGCTACGTCACTATTCAGGCAGGATCTACATCTTGGGGGGGGCTTCCAGAGTGATCCCCTGCAGTGAGGAAAGACCTTCGGAGAGGGCCAAACAAAGCCAGAAAAGGAATCTGAGGGTGTTTAGCACCACCAGAGTTCAAAGGCAGAACCAAGCTACCATATCCAGCTTCTGAGGCATACTTATTTCACATATTCTCGAGGAAATTTATGTAGTATCGAGAGACTTAGGATTTGGGACAATTGTTCCGTTTGTCCACTTGTAAATCCATAGTCCTGCAATAGAGATGTCACGTAAGCAATCGTTTCAAACTGCAAGTGACGTAGTGGGTGTAATCCAATTAGATTGTGTGAAGCATTTTGCTGTCACCTACGTCCCTTTGCGACGTCTTTAGCCCGAGTAACAAATAGGATGCAGAGGGAAATTCTAATGTTTGAATGGCCACTATTTTGGATGTACTCATTGTAACGATGCAATCATTGCGGCCCTTTACTCGCCTAATAAGACCTTTCAAATAAGGTATTCCTTTACCTACCCCCATTGCATTGGAAATTTATGAATTGGGGCCCCTCCCCTTCTCCAACGTTTTTATTTCAAATGATACCGCCTCAACGAAGTGCACAAGATATTTTTGCAATGTAAACCAAGTGTAATACATTGATTTCTTTGTATTAAAGGACCTTAGCGCTGAATTGTAAATCCTTCTTCTCTTGTAACCCAATATCTTGCCTTTGTTGTACGTTGTAGCTTAAGATTTATTTATAGAGCATACAAAGAGGATAGGTGCCACTCACATAACTATAAACGGAGAAAATTAAATCCTAGATTAATTAGTTACGATTGCCCCCCCCCCCCAATCCGTAGTCATGACGGTCGAGCCCAGTGTATGAAACACACATTAAAATCGTCAATGTAACGAATACCTCAAAAGATAATGTACAGTGCAGTCTACAACTCTACTACAACTCAATGGATGTTCTCTCTTAAACTTGACGTTTAGCAGCAGGATAGACATCATCCAAATACTATAAAAACAATACATCTTCATGGAGTTATCTGAACTGTCCGCCATGTTTGTTGTTGCTAACGATATTTAGGTTGCTTAACTGGAGATAACTGGAGAATATTGGCCAGTTAGGATTTAACTAAAGTTAGGGCCAACTAAATGGTGATTTCCACTTGACGTGCGTTGGTGCAACCCTCACTCAGATAACTGCAGGTTAACTTGCTGTTTAACCGACCGTTAAAGTTAACTAGAGTTGGTGCAACTGGCCCTAAGCGACAAGAGATATAAATGGAGGTACAAAAGGCCTCAACGAAGGTAAATTTAACGTATCTTGCAAATCGTGCGGTGTGATTTACTCGGACGGTCTCGCGTATAAACGGCACAAGTGTGGCGGGGGTGTAAAACAACGTGGAAAGGAAATTGGAGAGTCTGCGAGAAGGAATTCCTTTTCCTAAACTCAAACCTCTCTTGTGGAAAGGAATAATTTCTCAAATGCCAGCAAATTTCAACCTGGTAGTAAACAACGTCTGATCTCGTCGTGCCTATAATAAAGGATACGAGAGTCTACTGGGCCTTGTCCTACATGATTCATGATTTGAAAAATAAGACGGAAGTAACCAACGATACTGAACTCAAGTGAGGACGTTCAGTTTTGATTTAAGTGGTTTTGATCTCGTGCGTGATGCTTTCAACTATTGTTTCTTGACTTTCAAGCGGTATTTTACTCTCGTTGTGCCTATAATAAAGGATACCAGAGTCTACTGGGCCTTGTCTTACATGATTTATTGATTTCAGTTTTGAAGTGGTTTCGATCTCGTGCGTTATGCTTTCAACAATTGTTTCTTGACTTTCAAGCGGGATTTTACGTCGGATGAAATGCACTACGAGCCGTTGATTTTGTTGGAACTGTACGAGGATAAATATTAAAATCTTTTAGCGCAATGTCAACGTCTTATGGTAAACATAAAAGCTCAAATCGGATTATGCATTCTCTTCAAAAAGTGATGGATAATACGGAAACTATTAAAGCTTATTTCAATTCCAACCTGACCAGAGTGGGAAGCAAGAAGGTTCTGCATCGTATTACAGTTTGCCATAGAAGGAAGTGGATGGGTTGTCAAGAAATGCGTGTGCACCGAACTATTGTGGTGGAATCTATAGGTCATTTGCTGGAAAAGGTTATGTGCCACTTCCCGACAATCTGAAAATAGGCCCCGATATACTGGTCAACATGCGTAGTGAGGATGATAGATGTTTTGTGTGGTCCGTGTTGGCTAGTATACACCCTGTCTCATCTTCGCAACACGATTGGGATACAAAACATTACACCCCTCATGCGCAGGAGTTAGTTGTTGGCATATTCGATAAATACCCCGTTCCTTTTTCCAAAATCGCGGCGTTTGAAAAAGCCAACATCATTTCGGTATCTGTTTTTGGATTCGAGGCAGATGAACCTTGCATTTATCGTGCGAGTTCCTTAGTTGAAAGAAGAAGCAAGTCAATGTGATATTTACTAACGGCCACTACGTGACGATAAGACTTCAACAAATTGATCGCATGTTTCAACCCCCAAAAGCGCTTGCTAGCATTGCTTCCACTGTTTTCAAACTCGTTTCAGGTATGAAAACAACCACCTTCCTTCTTGCAAGGGACGTTCAAGGACGTTCAAATCGTGCGGTGTGATTTACTCGGACGGTCTCACTTATAAACGGCACAAGTGTGTTGCGGGGGTGTAAAACAATGTGGAAAGGAAATGGCGAGTCTGCAAGAAAAAGACTTAAATTCCCTTTTCCTAAACTCAAACCTCTGTTGAGGAAAGGAATAATTTCTCAAATGCCGGCAAATTTCAACCAGGTAGTGATAAACGTCAGATCTCTAGTCATGCCTATAATAGAGGATACCAGAATCGACTAGGCCTTGTCCTACATGATTCACGATTCAAAAAATAAGACGGAATTTACCGACGATACCGAACTCGAAGTGAGAATGTTCAGTTTGGATTTAGGAGGTTTTGATCTCTGTGCATGATGCTTTCAACAATTGCTTCTTGACTTTCAAGCGGGATTTTATGTAGGGTGAAATGCACTACGAATCATTGATTTTGTTGGAACTGTACAAGAATAACTATTGGAATCTTTTAGAGCAATGTCAACGTTTTATGGTAAACCTAAAGGCTCAAAACGGATTATGCATTCTCTTCGAAAAAGCGACGGATAATACGGAAACTATTTCAATTCCAACCTGACCAGAGTGGGAAGCAAGGAGGTTCTCTCCAAAATGTCAAACAAGATTCTGCATAGTATTGGACAATTTGCTGTAGAAGGAAGTGGATGGGTTGTCAAGCAATGCGTGTGCACCTAACTATGAGTTGGAATCTATACGCTATTTGCTGGAAAAGATTATAGTGCCACTTCCCGACAATCTGAAAATAGGCTCCGATATACTGGTGAATGTGCGTAGTGAGGTTGATGGGATGTTTTCTGTGGTCGTGTTGACTAGTATACACCCCATCCCATCGTCGCAACAGGATTGGGATACAAAACATTGCACCCCTCATGTGCACGAGTTAGTTGTTGGCACGTTCGATAAATACCCCGTTCCTATATCCAAAATCACGGCGTTAAAAAAAGCCAACATTTCGGTATGTTTTTAGATTAGAGGAAGATGAACCTTGCATTTATCGTGTGAGTTCCTTGGTTGAAAGTAAATATCACATCGACTTGCTTCTTCTAAACGGCTACTATGTGACGATAAAAGACTTCAACAAATTCATCGTGTTTCAAATTCATGTTTCAACCCCCAAAAGTGCTTGAAGTATTTTTGCAGGCATTGCGTACACTGTTTTCAGGTATGAAAACAACCACCTTCCTTCTTGCAAGGGAGTTACATTTCAAAAGACCTCGTTGCCCGTCAAAGACGTTATCCAGTTTGAGAATTTTGAACCAACTTAAAAGGTGGTTCATAGCCTATGTTGCTGTTCAAGCGGTGCTCCATCCATCTCCAGTTGTGATGGTAACGATACATACACCAGAGTTAATCACATACACCAAGCTTGCAGTTTTGCATACGTGATTGGACCATTTAGGCAGAGTATTTTCCAAAAGGTTGTACAGAGGAGTAGACTGCGTGAAGCAAAATAAATCGTGGCTTACGTGGATTCCCACAAGCAAAGGATGAAACTTTTAACCAAGGAGCAGGGGTTGCTCTACAAAACAGCTGCGGTGTGCCATCTTTGCAAACACGGTGTATTTACCCCACCCGAAGCAAAGTATAATGGGTTTACGAAAGTAAGAGACCACGACCACATCACCGGTGAATATAGAGGTGCCGCGCACAGCAAGTGTAACTTCGCTTACACTTTAAACAAAAACATAGCTGAAATAGAGAAAAACAGTCCCTTTTGAACAGTCCCTCCAGTAAACCCCCGTGCCGTCATTCAGGAAATCACAGGAAGTCATGTAGAGCAGTAAGGGGAGGTTTACTGGAGCGGGAGGTTTACTTGACCAGGTGGAATTAGTTTTAGCGAGCGGGGGGTATAAAAGGCCCTCGAATAATTCCGTAGATCTTTATCAACAATGGCTGCTAAGTACGAGGTGGATTCGAGGTTCCAGTGCAAGAAATGCAAGGTAGTTTCTCTCGCGTGAAGTGGTGGAAAATCATCTGCAGAAGCCTTGCATGGTAAATTTTTGTCAAGATTGCGGAGGACTTGTTTCTTCCTACGATGAATTTTAGGCGCACGAGGATCGATGGGATGGGAAAATGATTATGCCTGAAAAATAAAGTTTGGGGAGTACATATTACTGCGAAGTTTGTTAGAAGTATTTCCCGTTTTTGGAAAAAGCTTCGACTCGTACCAGGATTTCACATTCGTCTAATCTGAATGAAGAGACTGTTTCGAGATCGGAAGATAAAAAAAAGGACCAACGATGATCGACAAAGAAGAAAAAATCATGATCTTCCAATGTCCAACATTGAGCTTTTCCCGTGCCAATACTGCGAGAAGACGTTCGAACAAAAGATATAAACGGAGGCACGAAAGGCGTCAAGAAGGAAATGTAACATAATTTGCAAATCGTGCGGTGTGATTTACTCGGACGGTCTCGCGTATAAACGGAACAAGTGCGGCGGGGGTGTAAAACAACATGAAAAGGAAATGGCAAGTCTTCGAGAAAGTGACTTAAATTCTCTTTCCTAAACTCAAACCTCTGTCGAGGATAGGAATAATTTCTCAAATACCGGCAAATTTAAACCTGGTAGTGAACGTCAGATCTCTAGTCGTGCCTATAATAGAGGATACCAGAATCGACTGGGCCTTTTGTTACATGATTCATGATTTGAAAAATAGGACAGAATTGACCGATACCGAATTCAAAGTGAGACCATTCAGCGTGATGCGTGATGCTTTCAACAATTGCTTCTTGACTTTCAAGCGGGAATTTATGTAGGATGAAATAAACTACGAACCATTGATTTTGTACGAGGATAAATATTGGAATCTTTTAGGGCAATGCATTCTCTTCGAAAAAGCGACGGATAATACAGAAACTATTAAAGCTTATTTCAATTCCAACCTGACCAGAGTGGGAAGCAAGGAGGTTCCCTCCGAAATGTCAAACAAGATTCTGCATAGTATTGGACAGTTTGCCATAGAAGGAAGTGGATTGGTTGTCAAGCAATTCGTGTGCACCGAACTATGTGTTGGAAGGTTATGTGCTACTTCCCGACAACCGGAAAATAGGCCCCGATTTATTGGTAAACGTGTGTAGTGAGGATTTTTTTTGTGGTTTGAGGTTTTGTGTTCTGTGTTGGCTAGTATACACCCCGTCCCATCTTCGCAACATGATTGGGATACAAAACATTACACCCCTCATGCACACCAGTTGTTGGCATGTTTGATAAATACCCGAGGAAGATGAACCTGGAGTTTATCATGCGAGTTCCTCGGTTAAAAGTAATTATCACATCGACTTGCTTCTTCTAAACGGCTACTACGTGACGGTAAAAGACTTCCAACAAATTCATTGCGTGTTTCAACCCCCAAAAGTGCTTGAAGTACATTGCAGGCATTGCTTGCACAGTTTTCAAACTCGTTTCAGGTATGAAAACAACCACCTTCCTTCTTGCAAGGGAGTGCCATTTCAAAAGACCTCATTGCCCGACAATGACGTTATCCAGTTTAAGAATATCAAGAACGAACTTAAAATGGTGTACTTAGCATATGTTGCTGTTGGAGCGGCGCTCCATCCAGTCTCCAGTTGTGATGGAAACGATACATACGGTACACCAGAGTTAATCACATACACCAAGCTTTCAATTTTGTCTACGTGATTGTAGACCTAAATTTAGGAGTATTTTCGAAACGTTGTACAGAGGAGTAGACTGCGCAAAGGTTTTCTTCGAGTCTATATTAGAGGAGCAGAAAAAATCGTGGCTTACGTGGATTCCTACAAGCAAAGGATGAAAGGTTTAACCGAGGAACAGGGGTTGCTATACAAAATAGCTACGTTGTGCCATGCCATCTTTGCAAACACGGTGCATTTACCCCACCCGAAGCAAAGTATAACGGGTTTACGAAAGAGACCACGACCACATCTCCGCTGAATATAGAGGTGCCGTGCACAGCAAGTGTAACTTCGCTTACACGTTAAACAAAAACATAGCAGTTGTTATGCATAATTTCGAAAAATACGAGTCATTTCGTCGTGAATGCTTCAAATTCGTTCAAAGATCTGAATGCTCTGCATAACGTCAGGATCATCGCTAAGAACAAGGAAAGAATTAGCATGAGATTGGGCAGTTTTACTTTCATAGATAGTCTAGCTTTCATGACAGCATTATTGGAAACTTTAGCTTCGAACTTGAATCGCTTCGACATCATGGTAAAGTTTTCGAAACTAAATCGATGGAACTCGTTTGAGCCTTAGGCGAATACCTGACAAACGTGGAATCTTTTGAGGAGGAGTGTTTACTTCAGCATTTACTTCATTGTTGAAAGGAGCGATCGGCTCCAAATCTTATGAACACGTGTTGAAGATATGGAATTTAGGCAAATGCGAAACGTTTGGAGATTACCACGATCTGTATTTGTGGACGGACATTGGGCTTTTAGCCAATGTTTTTAAAAACTGTAGAGCTACTAGTTTGGCTAGTTACCGATTGGATTCCTCCCATTACATTTCTACACCCTCCCTATCTTGGGACGCGGCGCTCAAGAGGACCGGGATTGTCTTTATATCTCTTCATTAATATTGACATGCATCTTGTGGTGGAAAAGGGTATAAGAGGCAGTGTCTCGTTTGTGGCTAAAAGATACTCTAAGCCAACAACCCGTATATACCATCTACCTTCGACCCCAACAAAAAGAATTCTTACCTCATATTTTCGTCTTCAACAACTTGTACGGTTGTGTAATGTGCGATTATCTACCAACCGGAGATTACGAAATGCTGCCGGAAGACCGGCTCGAGGATATAAATCTCGATAATTACGGAGATCGGAGTGATGCGGGGATGATATTAGAAGTGGACTTGTAATACCCGGAGATGCTTCACGAAATGATTTCCCGTTAGCCCCGGAGCACATGAAAATCACAAAGTCTATACTTCCTCCTTTCAACCGTCGGGCAATCGAGGACTTGCGGTTAACGTACAGCAAAGGTCTAAAGTTAAGCACTCACCTTCGCTCAAAGACGATCTATGTGGTACAGTATAGGAATTTAAAATACTATATTTCTCTCAGCATGGTTCTCAAGAAATACACAGAGCGATCAGCTTTAAGCAAGCGCCTTGGCTGAAACCTTAGTTTAATATCGAGAAACGGCAAGCAGCTAGTAAAGATTTTGACATAAACCTATACAAACTGCAAAATAATTAGATTTTCGGTAAGACGATAGAGAACAAGCGCCAAAGAACGTCTTGATAGCAACGACGAAAGAGAAAGCCATCAAGTATGCGTCTCACCCATGCACCACGAGTTTCACTTCTCTAAGCGAAGATTTGGATATTTTTACAAAGAACCCCGCAAACATTATCTTGAACAAGCCCATCGTGGTTGGTTTTAGCGTCTTGGAACTGTCAAGGTTATTAGTCTAACAGTTTCACTATGATCACATGAAAAAGTATAGACCGGGGAGATGTAAACTCCTAGTCACGGACACAGATAGTTTGTGTTATTCGATAGTAACGGATGATGTTTACAAAGATATGGAAGATGTGTCGTTGTTCGACACGTCGGACTATCCAAAAGATCATCAACGTCAACAAAAGTATTGGGCGGGATGCCCAATTTCAGTTTGTCAAAGTCTGCAGCGTTTTTTAGTTGACTGGGAAGAGCAAGATGGTGGCTTGCAAAGGCATTAAGAAAACAAGAAGGTGCTGTTTAATAATAGCGTCGCGAGAACTCTGGGGTTATTCGGAGAGACACGAACTGAAAAGTCACCATCAACAAGTTATCTTTCAGTCCTTACGATGACAAGAGATGGGTATGCGACGATGCAGTCAATACTCTCGCCTATGGGCACATGAATTCAACTTACACCGTCCAGCTGTTTTATTTGGAATCGTAGCCTTTACATTTAATGAAATAAAGCATTTTCCATCTTTTCCCCTTTTATTACGTAATACTTGCTCCACCAGAAATAAATCTGGAACTAGGGTTTGTAGAAACCTCCGAGCACCGTTTCATCCGACTCGTCCTCAAAAGATACGTAACTGGTTGGGTTTTTTGCACTTTACGGATCGTGAATACTTCGTTAGTAAAATTTTGCAAATATCCTTTATCGAAATTTTTTTTCCTTTTGAAATTCTGACTTTATTTCCTACGGCGAACTTTGGTCTCTTTAGCAGTCGTTTGGGACTAGTTAGTCTCAGCAATGGTTTGTGACGTGTGGTTACTTCCCTAGGTTAAAGTTATATGGTGGATGAACCGTGTCTTTGTAATGTGAAACCAATTCGTCGATAATGTGTATCCGCTTGTAATTCCTCTACCTGCTGAATTTTTTCCACATTCGAGTTTTCATGCGTTCTGTTGAAACGTTCTACCACGCTCGCTTTCTTCTCAGTAGGCAGAGTACATGTTGATGTTATGGCGCCTAAGTAGCACTTTGAAATTTTTATTGTAGAACTTGCTACCTAAATCGACTTTAAATTTTTACAACGACGAGTATCTTCTTGAAAGCTTCGGTAACGTGTATACCGTATTTAGATTTAAAGGGAATGGCCCAAGCGAACTTGGACAAGATGTTAATGCAGGTCAGTAGGTAGTTAAACTGTTTATTTAGTTTAGCGTAGGGTATCATTTCCACCAAGTCAGCCTGCCATAGATAGTTCAGGCCCAGTACAATCATTTTCTGTCTTGGAAAATTGTTCCACGTTGGTTTGTAAAGTTTGTTTACGAGTTGATCCCATTTTTTAAATTCGCTGGAAGCAGCAAGTTTTTCCCTCCACGCCATGGCGATCTTTTAAATCCGAACTTTCGGCGTAAGCTATATCTTGTTCCTTGCACGATTACATTACGGTTGCATTACGGTTGCTCTTTTTTTTATTATAGTACAATCTTTTTTCGTCTTTTTTAAAAAAAGGACATCATGGATTCCTGTTGGATTATACTGGCAAAGACTCGACTTGAAAATTACTTTAAACACTCCCATCTATTTGGACTAGGAAAAAAATTACGAATTGGTTCTGCTTAATTTAGACATTTAAAATAGCATACATAACCATCACCTCGAAAAATAACGAAATTCAGTATACGACCGATGGTGGTCCTTCATGGCACAAAGTGTGAGTGAGTCCCGGTGCTTACGAAATCAAGGATTTGAATAAATTTCTCGGCATAGCGAATAGTCACAACAAGGATGCTATTACGATTCTTCCGAATCTAAACACTTTAAGAACCAACTTAATAATTACCGATCCGAACTACGGAATATAATAATAATAATAATAGTTTGTTGCAAATGCAACCGGAGCGACAAGGACCAGGTGGTCACTGACTGCCGTATCTTTTTCGAGTGACAAGTGTGGCTCCAGTTTTGGGGTTTGACTCAGGCAACTACATCAGAAGTCGTGAAAGTCAAAATACCGTCGACATTATGAGCGTCAATACAATTTTGTATACATCGATATCATCGGTACATTGTACCTAAACAGTGATATTCAGCCCACTTTATCCTTTTATCCCAGTTCTCCGCCCGGATTTAAAATCGTAGAGTCCCCGCAAAATTTAATTTACTCCTGGTGACTACCAAATGAATCAGAAATACAATTACGCCTATGGGCACATGAATTCTCACATCTCAGACCAACGAGCAGTTGTATTTAAACTGAAAAACGCTCACGGTGCATCTTGAGATCTAGGAATTAAATAAAAAGGATAAAATGCTCGTTTTTGGGAAAAAGGGAAAGGACTCGTATCTTAATTTTAACTATAATAAAAATGTTTGAAAGCTTTCATCAAATTCATAACACCCACAAAATGAGCGTAGGTCGAGTCTTACACCTACCACGAATACAATCCTATTGTAGGCACAATCTCAACTACGTAAATTCATAAATCCGATGTTTTTAAAGAAATCCGAATACATGTAGAAAACCAAAATTTTTCACTCACGGTTCGGCCAAGCAACCGGCATTGCTTGGCCAGTGCTGGGGCGTTGGATAGCGCGGATTCAGTCGATGCCAAATTGACAAACAGCGGCACGCGTCCATCATCATCGAAACGACTTCCAAGGGAAGCTTTACCTTCACCATCCCATTGAAACACATCATGGGATTTTTCGAAAATTATGATAAGCTAATCTACGTAACTAAACACGTGGTCACACTCATGCGAGTGATACAAATGCCATCTTCAAAGCCGCAGCAGCAGCCAACGGCAAAGCGAAAATAGCATCAGCTGGCTCGTTCCCCATGTGAGGGTCTCGGACGAGCAGAACCTAAACTCTAAAATCTCATCGACTACGGAGCAACCGCGGATTTCGGATTCAGGCACTGGCATTACGATAGTTGCAAACTCCCTCAAAATACCAGCTTCACTTATGGCGTGCTGACTACTTCCATGGTCGAAAAAACTAGGTTGATAGTTCTAGCTTTTCAAACTAACAGGCAGGACTCTTAATGTGTTTGACGTCTGCAAGATGCTCACGTGACTCAATTCCGAGCGTTATCCTTTTCTCGATTTAAATATTAATTTTGCCACTGGAGAGTATGTTGGTCTGTACAGAATGGCTCAGCAATTTAGGCAGCTGTGCTACGATAACCAACGACTTGGAGTTTTGACTTGCTTCAGTTTAAGAAATCCTACTCTCTTGTGGTTTTGGATTGCTCCAAACAGTCCAAGAGGCTTCAATCGGGAATCGTGGACATACAAGTCAAACTGAAGTTTAGGGCAGCAGTACCTGCTAATAAAACCTGTGACGCTCTCCTCATTGGTGACAGGAAAATGATTCTAAAGATGGACAGAGGCAAAGTCGAAGTGTTTACTAAATAACAATAATAAAAAAGAGATGGCGTTCAAAACAAGATCACGAAAAACGAGAGGCGGCTTTTTGCTGCTGGCTTTGCTAGGGCCGATTTTAGCCGGTATTGGAGGTTTGGCGGGAGGGACTGCGGGGGTGGTGTCTGCCATAAAAAAAGGCGCAGACAGATGCAAAAATTTCTGGCTGAACTCGTGCAGCATCACAACCAAGTAGAAGGTTCTGGCTCGAAGAAAAAAAATTAAGGATTAAACGAAGTAAAAAAAAATCACCCAATGGCAGAGGTCTTTATTTAAGACCACCCAGGGTTTAATCGACTGTGATAAACCTTTAACGAACTTTGATTTAAACGGATTGGCTAGATTAATAAAAATTCCAAAATGCAGAGGTACTTTTAGTAAGGACATGCTTCCCCTAAAAATGTGCCCTACTGGTGAAAACAGAATCGTAAACTAGGAAGATTTCCACGACGGAGAAGGAAGTCACTGGGTTGCCTATTCCACCGTTTCGGGAGAACCCTGTTATTTCGATAGTTTTGGCAACATGAACTCTTGGCAGTCCTGGTGGGGCTTTGCCAAGGTTACCTTCCAGGGCTATGACCAGATCCGCAAACCTCCAGCAACCAGCAAATAAAACAATACCTTATGGTACTGGTTGACTAAGACTTGGTGCGGCCCCTTTTGCTTAGTTTTCCTAAGTGCCTTCTCTAAGGCTCGTAATTACGAAGCTGTTTTAGATAGGATGAAATGAGTTAAAAAGTTAAGTTGTAAATCTGGAAATAAACGTCTTCCATATGAAAATCTTCAACTCTTTGTACCGCAATGGCCGAATCTTTTTCTATTTCGTATGGATTATCGAAAATGGTAGTTTTTTTTAGTAGTGAAGGTTTTCGTTCCTACTCTACATTTAGCAACGAGTTCTACGCTCGGAGTATAAAATTGCTTTACGAATTAAGCCAAAACTTGTACTCGTGAAGCTTAAAAACGGACCTGAATTTACGACCCAGTCGACTTCTTTTAGCCAGTGGGCTTTTCATGCTGAAACTGATTAGGCAAAGTTATTTTGCTTTGGTTTCTAATCTGTTTGTTCGCGGCATTGAAGTATTCTTTCTGGTCGTCTTGTAACAAGCAATTGGTGTCGACAAATACCTTAGTAACAGCATCTTTCGGTAAAGTAGGTTCGCCTAAATATCTAATCGGCTTGTGGGTCGCGTTGAAGTATACTTTCTGGTCGTCAACTTTTGATGCTGCATCTGCAGTGTGCCTGGGAAAAGCAATGTCCTTAATTTGCTTCTTCTTGGCGTAACAATTTCCGTCAGCCTCGTCTTAAGTACAATGCATTTTGTTTAATGCTAGAAACGGCGGAAGCCAACTCATCGCTGAGGTAATAGCAGGAGGCAAATTGGTTTTAAGTTTCTGAATTTCCGTTTTAAGTATCTAACTGAGAATAATTTACCGCTTCTTCAGAATTTATAGCTGGTCCTACTTTGGTTAACCGTTTATGTTGCATATCGTAGTTTTCAGGGGTTAGCACGGACCCTAGCCCAGGCTGTCCTCTCGGACCAACTCCCACCACTTCACTCCCTTCTCTCGTCCTTTTCAATGATTGTCTAAATTTATTAACCGACAATCTTTTTTAAATATACAAATCACGCCGCCCCTCCTGCACAAAAATCTTGACACCGTACATGACACCGTAAGGAATGAAGCAAAACAATGTGCATTAAAGACTTACAAGATGCAGCAATCACAAGATGCAGCAATCTCAAAAAAAAGAAGACAACTACCCCGATAAAGACTAGAACCCAGGACATCTGCGTACTATTAATATACCCGGTTTAGTACACGACTGTTCTGGGTTCGAGTTCTAATCGTGGCAGTTGTCTTTATTTCTCAGATTGTTGTACCTCATATTCTCACAAATCAGGTCTTTAATTCATAGTCTTTGCTTCAGACAGATTGCTAGGTAAGATGAATCCCCCACAAATATTTTTAAAGGAACATAGATAAACCTCAAGATGTCTCAACAGAACTGGCAAACGAATCTCTCGAATCTCTTAAAAGAACTTGCTGTAAATTAAGAGCGAGAAAGGTACAAAGCTTAACAATGGTGTAAAGTTGTCCTTGTCTCTTCCACACAATTTAACGATTTAAAGGGTTCGAGGACTCCCGTTTCGAACGAAAAATCAAAATGTATAGGTTGGCTTTTGCCCAGCGACCTGGAAACTCAAAAACTTGAAAAATCTCAAAAAGTATTTGTAAAAAAAACTATAGAAGTTGACTGACGAGTAGAAACCTGTATCCCTGACTATGTTTAAATATCCAAATTCTATACACACGGCTTCCTTCTGTTACTCCTCTTGCGAAAAGGCAAGTGACTGCGATAAACTGCTCTGCCTTAGAACTTGGGTGTACGAGGATATTCACAAAACTAAAGGGCGACTTAACAAAATGTTATTGACAAGCCATGGCTTAACTTACCATCCTATGCTATAAACTTGAAGGAAGTCGCCGGGAAAATTACTGCAGTGTACATTACCAACGAAACTCCCAGCAACGTGAAATTATGGTGCAACATAGACTTATAGTGCAAGTGGCCCCATTCCGATACTTCCAACGACAAATTTTCTGACGAAGACTTTTTGGATTTGGTATCTCTGTAAACATTAAAAAATGTGTAAATAAAAAACGTAATGGAAATTAAAAGTAACGCTTTTTTGTGCTTAAGAAAGAACCTAAAAATCATCCATTTCTAACTTCAAATATAAGATATTTAATTATAGGCCCAGCAAATAGCGGAAAAACTGACTTACTGTAACATTTTTTCTGTAACGAAAGATAGCTCGATTACGACCGGTTATTTATTTCCAGTAAAACTTTGTCAACCAAAGTACAAAGCTTTGCAGTATATATTTGCTGAAATTGAGGAAAAAATTGGAAGGGATGTTGCATTTTTTCACGGTTCTCAAAATAGATTAAATTCCACCCGAAGAACTGGACCCAAAATTTAGAAACCTGATTATTTTGACGACTGCCTTTTATATAAACAAACGACATCGAATGCTACTTTGCCCAAGGAAGGCATTTGAACGCCGATGAATTCAAATTTACTAATTCTTTTTCCCGGTGGATGAGGTAAATTTAGAGCTTGTTTACCAAAAATCGTGTTGGCCCTGACATGGAATTTTCAGATTTCAAAACGCTGTGTCAAAATTGTTGGAAAAAGCCCTACGGATTTTTAGCATTTAACAAAACGTTAAAAGAGGGTATATACAGGGTGTTCGGAAATTGGTGTCAAATATTTTGAGGGTCCGCTGTGTAATCAAAGATAAGAAAAAGTCCTATAATCATGGGTCCGGAAATGCACCAGTCTTTAGTTACAGCCCCCCCCCAGGTTTTGGGTAAACAGTTCTTAAATACCTCGTAATGATTCATCGTTTCCATTCCAAACTCAGGATATGTGCCATATCATACCTGGTATTTCAGTACTTTATAATACAGTATTGAGTCGCACAACTTATCAGAGGGAGAGGTAATTTTCTTAGGGGGGGGTCAAACGTGGGGGAAGAGAGGAGTAACTGCTTTGGTCTTGTACTTTAATGCAACAAATTGTACATACCAGAAAAAACACATCGTATCACATTACTGTGTGATTGAAAACAATCGAGAAATAAAACATTAAGTAAACAGAAGATGGCTACTCAAAGTTTTACTGAGTATCATTGCATTTGCAGCTCTGCTGCAATTAACTGCAATACGCATCCGCAAAAGACCTCCTCTCCAGAACATTGTGACAAGCAACTCAAAAAGATAAATACGACGGAAAACAAACTAAACATAAGCGTTTTATCATAGTAGGTGCTCAAAATGACCCCCCTCTGCCTCGATGCAGTTCCGAAGCCGCTGCGCCGTGGACCAACGAACCCGTTCAAAGATTCCAGGGGTTGTGCGAATCTGGTTGCATCCATCCACAATCCTTTGGCGAAGTACATCAGCATTGGGAATTGGTGTACTGTACACGAGTGCTTTAAGTGTCCCCAAAGATAGGTCTAACGGGTTTAAGTCCGGAGATCTAGCAGGCCATGCACGTCCAATCCATCTGTCAGGAAAGCTTCCATCAAGGTAATGTCGGGCCAAAAGGCTGAAGTGAGCAGGTGCACCATCGTGCATAAGCCACATTCGTGTCCTGACTGCCAGGGGAACGTCTTCCAGTAGTTGGGGCAAGTCATACTGGAGGAAATGGAGGTAGGTTTCTCCATTTAGGCATAGAGGTAGAAAAAAAGGCCCTACCAAATGATCACCAACAATTCCAGCCCAAACGTTTAGACTAAATTGTTGTTGATGTCTAGATTGTTGTACCTCGTGCAGATTTGCATGGTCCCAAAGATGGTTGTTGTGATAGTTGAATATGCCATCACGTGTGAAGCCAGCCTCATCTGTAAACAGGATAGACGGCAGGAAATCGGCGTCTGCTCCACATTCATGATTCAGTCGCACACAGAACGCTCGTCGTGGTGGAAAGTCGGCCTCGCCAAGACCTTGGACACGTTGCAAATGGTAGGGGTATAGCAGGTTATGATGCAAAATGTCCCAAATCGTCGAATTACTGACACCCTCTCTGCGTGCAATGCGTCGTGTGCTATCCGATGGATTTTCTGCTATGTGCTGGAGAACT
>JAHWFP010130368.1:0-22501 GCA_023313725.1 Lithobius niger
CCTTTCTAGTCGTCAACCATGACACGTGCAGTTCATCGGGAAGTCATTGGTCTGTCATTGGATTGCATAAAATGAAGAATGGAATGAAGACTTCTGAGTTTTTTGACTCTTTTGGCCTCAACTTAGAAAATAATTACCACATTCTACAGTATTTGAGTGATTGGAATGGAAAGAAGATTTGGCGCAACAAGTTTCAAATTCAATCCCCAACATCTTCAACCTGCGGTCATTATTGTATTTTTTACGTAATTATGAGAACCAAGGGATTTACTCCCGATTACATTGTTAACAAATTAAAAAAAACAGCTTTCCGTGAACGTTATGTGTACAATTTTGTAAGATGTCTTAATAAACTTAAGATGTAATTATACTCATTGTTTTTTTTTCTCATTTTAGAATAATGCGATTTTCAATCAAGTTTACAGTATTGGGGAATGATGATGAAAGGATCAGTGACATGAAGAGAAGTTTGTTCCACGAACTGAAAATAATGACAAATCTCAGGATGCTTTCCATAGCTCTTGAAAGTGTGTTACTGGGAACTGGTCACATGCTTAGAGTTTTAATTGATTGTGAAGAGGAAAGGGTCAAACCTTTCATTGTTAGCATGAGGGAGTGCAATACTGATATTACAGAAGTGCTCGTCGAATACCTTAGCACGAAATATGCACAAGACGTCCTAAATTATATGACGAGAGTCGACCCACATGCTCTGGAATACAAATGCAATTCGGATTCACTCTCCTTTGGTTTTAAACTAATACAGTTTTGCGAAAATTATCCATCCTTCAATAACTTCGCTCTGTTTATATTGGAAAACTTTGAATTGTACGATAGAATTAAAAGGTACCACGATATTTATCATACGTCACGTTTATTAAGCTTGAAGCGGTGTAATAACGAGAAGTTAAAGATGGAATTGATAAAAGAACCAACACCTCTGTGGAGTGCAATGGCTATGAACGTTTTGCAAGATGCAGAAGTTCAAGGTGTTTACCTCTACGGTTCTTCCGGTTATGGTAAAACATTGTTGATTGAAATTATTCTCCCTTACATTTGCGAATTTGGGCATGTGATGACAACTCCATCTCTTGAGGGAATAATAGAGCATACACATTCATATGTCTACATACCGGACTGCATACCCGAATTATTATCATCCTGTTTATTAGGAATTTATCGTTTGGTTGACAACAGACCATTCAACATTGGAAAACGGAAGATAGCTTTCAAGGGCAAAGTAATCATTTCTAGTTGTCACTTACCACCTGACCCCCTGTGGGCTGGGGGTAGAATAAGCCCACCGTACCCCTGCGTGTCGTAGGAGGCGACTAAAAGGGAACCCAAGATCACGGTTTGCTAGTGTGCCAAGGGTCTGCGTGGCGGAGGGTTTTTTGTCCGTCTTGAACAGTAGCAACCTCAACACTACGGTTTGCGAGTGCGCCTACGGTGTGTATGGCGGGCAGGTTTAACACCCGTCGCAAGCACTAGTCCGAAAGAGGTGAAGGGACATCCAGACAAACCGGGCCCGGGGTGGCTGCTTAGAGGATGTTTGGCGGTTTGAATCCCCTTTTGGGTTTGATTCCGATTTGCCCATTCTGGCCACTGGGCTTTTCATTCTCATCCCCCAGCATGTTGGCCGTGTGCTGCAACCTAGTAATCCGTGGAGGCGGAGATCCTGGCTTTCGGGCTTTGGCTCCTTATTCCGGAGGACGGGTGGCCTGGGCGAGCCGGCCTAAGGTCAATCGGCTATGACTTTTCGGGTTCTGTCGTTGTGGGGAGGCGGCTTGTGCTGTATTCATCTGCATCACGGACCCGAACTGTTTGGGTTATCGAGGGAGGTGGTGTGTACGGCTTCCTTGGTGGCCTCGCCTCTCGGCATGCTTAGGCTGCCACCTCACCGAGATAGACGGCGGTGTTAGCTTCCTGGTGCAGGGCCCTGGATATGCGGCTTCCGGCCCTGCATCACCCGAGTGCCGCGCGGGGTTTTTCTTTTCTGGGGGGCGCACCGCCGCGACTTATTTTGCTGTACATGGCAACTACTTCTCCCCCCTCCCCCAAAAATTCTTCCCCTCCTCGCCGCACTAGCAAGCGCCAGAGGAGGGAACCCGAGATGGTTGGGCCTGGTGCCCAGTTACCAGACTTTCGTAAGGGTCGGGACCAAGTCCCGAAGTTCCTGGTGGTGACAGGCGAGGGCCGAGATGTTACACAACTCGGTCCGTTCGCTGTCCACAAAGCGCTGAAAGGGATCTGTGGTTCGGATCCGAAGAGTGTCTCTCGGCTCCGTGCTGGGGGATACCTTGTAGAAGTTGCAGACAATGGTCAGGCGAAGAGGCTTTTAAAAGCGAGTGCGCTGGGGTCATGCCCAGTGCATGTCGAGCCGCATCGTACATTGAACAGCAGCAAGGGGGTCGTGACATGCTTTGATTTGAGGGGTCTCGGTGATGATGCCATCCTGGACGAACTCAAGTCACAGGGTGTTACGGCTGTGAGGCGTTTGACACGGAAAGGCGAGAATGGTGCCCAGCCAACTGACACCTTTTTCCTGACCTTTGATACGCCAGTTGCACCGCAGCACATTACTGTCGGTTACCTGCGCTTGAAGGTCAGCAGTTACGTTCCGAATCCGATGCGGTGTTTCCGCTGTCAACGTTTCGGCCATACCAGCGGCTCGTGTAAAGGTAGGCCTACCTGTGTTTCCTGTGCTCAGGCAGCCCATGAAGGCGCTGACTGTGCTGGCCCGAAGCAGTGCGTCAACTGCGGTGGTCAGCACCAGGCCTCTTCACGCGACTGTCGTGTTTATGTTGAGGAACGTCGAGTGCAGGAACTAAAGGTGAAGGACGGGCTTTCCTACTCGGAGGCCCGAAAGAAAGCCAGGCTACCGGCACCGGCAATGACTCGTTCTTTTGCGCAGGTGTGCAGTGCGCCAACGCCTGGCCCAGTTAGTGAGTCTGCTGATTTGGCAGATTTACGTTCTGAGCTCAGGTCTTTGACGATGACGGTGGGCAAGCTTATTACTTTGTTGACCCAGCAACATCCATCTCTGCAGGGTCTTTTGGGTCCTTCGGACCCGGTTGCTGCCTTGCCGTCGACATCTGCCCAGCCTGCAAATGCTTCTGCTCCTGCTGCTGTTCCTGCTGCTGTAACTGTTCCCAAGCAGGATGGGGCTTCAGCTAAGCCTCCGCCTGCCCGGAGTGAACCACAGAAAAAGTTGAAGAAAAAGGCTCCTGCTGGTAAGGCCTCATCACCACCCGTGGGGACGTCGCCACCAGGAGAGAAAGCGAAACTCGTTGAACGGCCAGCTTGCTGAGGGGTCCGTTGTGTCCCCTCAACATCTTGATACTTCTTTGCCCATGGAACAGGGAGAGATTTCCTGTTCCAATTCTCCAGAACTTTTTCCTCCTTCCGAGGACATCTTCGTTCTGAACCTCACTCCATCTTTTGATTCGGGTGAGGATTCGGATGTTTTCGGATCGCCCAGAGGAGGAGTTGAGGAGAATGTTTCAGTCTTCAGCCCGCCCTAATGCCTGCGCATGCATCGTTCAGTGGAACTGCCAAAGTTATCGGACCCATGCCGAAGAGCTGCGGCTGCTTTTGTCGCATTGGCGACCTCTGTGCTGCTGTCTACAGGAAACCTGCTTTAAGGCGTCAGATAATCCGGTTGTTCGAGGTTATTCTGTCTACCGTCTGGATGCTGACCCTGTGCCACGTGCACATGGTGGTGTTGCAGTGCTGGTTCAACACTCTCAGCCGCATGCCAGTGTGCCTCTGCACACTAGGCTTCAGGCGGTAGCAGTTCGTGTTTCTTTCCATTTGGATATTACTGTCTGTTCGCTTTATTTGCCACCGGATGAGGTCTTTGGGGTTGGTGACCTGGAGGACCTGGTCCGCCAGCTTCCTGCCCCTTTTCTGTTGCTGGGCGACTTTAACAGCCACCATGTCCAGTGGGGGGGACCTCATACAGACAACAAAGGGAGGATCCTTGAGGAGTGGATGCAGAGGGGGTCTGTTTGCATCCTGAACGATGGAGCCATGACACACTGTAACCTGGCCACGGGCAATTGGTCAGCGGTGGACTTAGCCTTTTGCTCGCTGGCCATCCCAGTTCACTTCACTTGGGGTGTCACTGCCGATCTGCATGGAAGCGATCACCTCCCCATTGTGTTGTCCACAACACAAGGGGGTTCTGTGGCTTCCAGGCCAGCCCGGTGGGCGCTTAAACGTGCTGAATGGTCAGCTTTTGCTGAGGCTGCTGTATTTCAGCGTGCGGTTGAGGACTTTTCTGATGTGGATGAACTTTCCACTCATTTTGCTAACGTGGTCCTTGCTGCTGCTCATGCTACTATCCCGCGTACGTCCACTCAGCCGCGGCGGGTTCCTGTTCCGTGGTGGACACCTGCTTGCAGGCAGGCCATTCAGGCACGCCGGCGAACGTTGCGTGCGTTTACAGTCAGCCCAACTGCTGACAACTTTGTAGCCTTTAAGCGCTGTCGTGCCCGTGCCAGGTTTGTCATCCGTGAGGCTAGACGTGTTTCGTGGGCAGTTTATGTTTCGTCGATCACGCGCTCCACGCCTTCTCAGCAGGTGTGCCGGAAGGTGCGCCATATCTCGGGGAAGACCGTGCCTTCCCCGGTTTCACAGCTGAAGGTGGTGAATACCGTGATCTCTTCTGTGCCGGATATCGCCGACTGTCTTGCAACTGCGTTTGCGCAGGTTTCGAGTGATAACCATTATGATCCTGGTTTCCTCAGAATAAAGCGTAGGGAAGAGGCTCACCCTCTAGACTTTCGCTCCGACGGGCTAGAGGAGTACAATTTACCGTTCACCAGGCAGGAATATGTTTCCGCTTTGTCCTAGTCGCATGACTCCGCCCCAGGGCCTGATGATGTTCACTATCAGCTGTTGAAACATCTGCCACTTGCCTCCCAGCAGTTCTTGCTGGAGATGTTCAACCGTGTGTGGGCAGAAGGCTCTGTTCCGGCAGCGTGGAGGACAGCAGTGGTCATCCCGATTGTGAAACCGGGCAAAGACCCTACTGCTCCTTCCAGTTATCGCCCAATCGCTCTGACTAGCTGTGTCTGTAAACTTATGGAACGGATGGTCAGTGAGAGGTTGGTCTGGGTGCTGGAATCACGCGGATTCTTATCTGCGTCCCAGTGTGGCTTTCGACGTTTTCGGTCAACCATCGATCATCTGGTTGCCCTTGAATCGGATGTGAGGGAGGCTTTTCGCCTGCGTCAACATCTGGTTCAGGTTTTCTTTGACTTGGAGAAGGCTTATGATACGACCTGGCGTTATGGGATTCTCCGTAATCTCTATAACTGTGGCTTGAGGGGACGGATGCCACTGTTGCTTTCCGCTTACCTCTCAGGCCGTTCTTTTCGTGTTCGTGTCGGGGCGGCTCTTTCCCGCCCGTTTGTCTTGGAGAATGGTGTGCCTCAAGGAGGTGTTCTTAGTGTCATCTTGTTTTCTATTGGGATCAACCCCATTGCTCAGCAAGCTGCTGTTCCCCAGTCATTGTTTGTCGATGACTTCGGCCTGCGCTTTTGAGCAGCTCGCATGCAGACCTGCGAGCGGCAGCTACAGCTGGCGATTAACAAAGTCCAGACCTGGGCGGTCAGTAATGGTTTCCGGTTTTCTCCGGACAAGACTGTGTGCATTCACTTTTGCCGCCAACGAACGCTGCACCCAGATCCTTGCCTGTACTTGGGGCAGGCGCAGATTCCTGTTGTCCCACAGGCACGTTTCCTGGGTCTGGTGTTCGATTCCAGGTTATCTTGGCTTCCACACTTGCGCCAACTTAAAGACAAGTCTTTGCGGGCACTTAACATCTTGCGGGTTCTGTCGGGCACTTCATGGGGTGCCGATCGCGCTGTCATGTTGCGCCTCTACAGAGCCCTTGTCCGCAGCAAACTTGATTATGCGTGCATGGTGTATGGTTCGGCTAGTGACTCGACTCTCCAGATGTTGGACACTGTGCATCACAGTGGCCTGCGTGTGGCGACTGGGGCATTTCGAACTTCTCCAGTGGTCAGCCTCTATGCTGAGGCCTCGGAGCCACCTTTGGCCATTCGTCGGCGAAAGCTGGCCATTCAGTATGCTGTGCGTTTACGTGCTGTGGAATCCAGTCCTGCTTGGTCCATGGTTTTTGGGCCAGACTTGCGAGTCGGTAGACGCAGGGTGGGTAAGGGTGATTTCCGCGATAGGCTCCAGCAGTCCTGTCAGGAGATAGCCTTTGAAATGCCCAGCGTCTTGAGGCTTGGGGGGATGCCAGTAGCCCCTTGGCTTGTCCCAAGTGGCATTTTCATTTTCGCTCTGGCGTCCCTCCCGAAGGGTTCCACTCTACCTGCACGGTACTTACAGGAGTTCCGGCGGCTGTGTTCTCAGTACGCCGGTTATCAGCGGCTGTTTACTGATGGGTAGAAGTCAGACGCTGGCGTGGCTTGTGCTTGTGTTTGTAAGGGAGTGATGGTTGCCCATCGCCTTCCATCAGGCTATTCTGTGTTTTCTGCAGAGCTTTTGGCTCTCGGTTTGGCGGTGGAATGGATCCTTGGCCTTCAGAGCACGCATTTCATTATCTTTAGCGATTCCATGAGTGCCCTGGAGTCCTTGGCGAATTACAATCCTCGGAACCCCTTGACACAACGTGTCCAAGCTTTGCTTTCCCGCTTGCCTGGCCAGCGGAAAACCGTGCTTTTCTGCTGGATCCCGGGCCATGTTGGGATAGGTGGAAATGAGCAAGCGGATTCTGCAGCAAGAGGGGCCCTTTCTGGCCCTCTCGGTAGGGATCTCAGGCTTGTTCCCTCGGACGCTTTTCCAACTCTGCGTCTGAGGTTACATGCTTTTTGGCAAGCCTCGTGGGATGGACAGGACGGCAATAAATTACGAGCTATTAAAGGCACTGTTGAGGAATGGCACTCGGCGTGTCGCCGCAGTCGCCGTGAGGAGGTGGTGTTGGCCCGTTTGCGCATTGGTCACACTCGACTTACTCACTGTTTCCTTTTGCGGGGGGTTGACCCTCCTGAATGTTATTGGTGTCGGCGGCCACTTACGGTCCGGCACTTCCTTGTTGATTGTTGCCATCTTGATGGTTTTCGTCGTCGTTTCCATCTTCCGCATGACATTGTGCGTCAATTGGGCGATAAGTCTGTCCTCCTGTCCGGTGTTTTTCAATTTTTGCAGGAGGTACAGATGTATGACAAGATTTAGATTAGGGGTTTGAATAATATCTCTGTAATGTGTGGTGCAGTGGCAACCCGGACCACTGCACTGTGACTGAGGTTGGCGCTAATGACCAAGCTGTCGACGCGCCATTAAGCCTCAATCCCCCCCCACTTACCACCTGAGGACATCTCCTTTGTCAGACGTTTTGTAATAATAGAAGCTACGTCACCTCTCTTCCCATCACGTGACACAGTGACTTACGTGACTGACAAAGTGTGTATATTTATATATAAATATAAGATTACATCTAGAGCTGTCTTGTTTTTTTTTTTTTTAGATGCTTGAAGGTTATGTGCGGTCAACTCCTCCCCATTTTTGCGAAGAAGACTCAGTGCAAGAGAATGACTTAGCTATTGCTGTTGAGAAGTTGGAGCTGTGAGAATGTTTGTTTGTGAGGTTTGTGGTTTCCCGTTCACTAATCGAAACAACTTGCTACGCCATCTTCGTAACTATCATCCACCCGTTAGTAACACAACTTGCGTCGTTTGCAATCGATGCTATGAAACTGAACGTGCGCTCCATATCCACCAAACCAGAGTACACATCCCACGACCTGTGGCTTCTAGAAATGTATGTCAGCAATGTAACGAGGGGTTTGCTTCTCGCGTGGAATTGAATAGACACAATCATCATCATCATGTTGTCCCAAACAAAACAACTCCTCATGTCGACGATAGGATTGGTTCATTCAAGAAGGAGAAGAGTGCATTCCGTAACTATTTTGCAAAATTTTTCTACACCATCCCGGACAGAGAAAGTCTTGTTCCAAATTTAGATTTATTTTTATCTTACCTTCGCAACGAATTACATCCTCTTATTGAATCATTGTGTAGAAGCCATCAACAAATTAAGTTTGTGACGAGTGTTAAGCTTGAATTGCATAAACCACCAGAAAGACTAATCAACATTTACTTGTGCACAAAACCTTAGAGTTTTACGGATTGACCAGATTGATGAAATTTTGAAGGACGTTCACTTGGACCTGTTAAAGTGATTGGACAATTATCAGAGGGAAGCATCTGGTTGGGTTTTATCCACAATACTCGCTTTAGACTTACATTTTGCAGCATATCGTCCTCTAGCAGGTGGTTGTTATAAGCCGTTGGAACCTTTTCTTGCACGTAAACAAGCATTAATTAATATCAAATGTCATGATATGAGATGTTTTGAATATTCTGTGTTAGCTGCCTTGCATCCCGCACCATTTCATGCTGAGCGTGTGAGCCATTATGTGCATCTGCTGGATACATTGCACATCGAAGGTATTTCCTACCCAGTTCCTTTAAATTACATTAAGAAATTTGAGATTTTGAATAACTTAACAATACACTTTTATGGTTATTCCGATAAAGAAGTTTACCCTCTATATATCAGGGAGAGGAGGAGTGGTGAAATCGTGACTTTTATTGTTAAATGACAATCATTATTGCTTTATTAAGAATATCAATCGCTTAATAAATGACTACATTCAGCAGATACACTTGCGCATACTGTTTGTGATCACATCGTGGTAGAACTGAATTGGAGCAGCATGAAATGATGTGTCGAGAACATGAAGCTCAGCGAATTGTTATGCCCGAAATTGGCAATAATGTCATGAAGTTTAATAACTTTGCGAATCAACTAAGTGTTCCATTTGTCATATTCGCCGATTTTGAATCAATCCTGACTCCAATATCAGGATGCAAGCCTAATGAATGCGATTCTTAAACTTACGAATATAGTGAACAAGAACCATGCCCTTATTGTTATGTTATGGTTGACTGTTTAGGCCAAGTTATATCGAGTGAATTGTATCAAGGTTTTGATTGTGTATCTCGCTTTCTCTTATCCGTTGAGCAAGAATATGTAAAAACAAGAGCTTTGTTGAAAGATGTAAAACCTCTAATAATGAACGAATCAGATACACTTCACTTTCAAAGCAATAATTTGTGTCATAAATGTGAGGAAATTATTACCAACGAAGAGGTGAAGGTAAGGGACCATTGCCACTACAGCGGTATTTACAGAGGTCCCGCACACGCTCATTGTAACATAGAATACAGATTTAAAAAGACATTGCCTGTATTCTTTCATAATTTGACTCATTATGATGGCCATTTGTTATTGTCTGGAATCTCAACATTTGGCAAACCAAAGGTTAATGTCATTACCGAAAATGTGCAACATTATATGGCTATTCAGATTGAGAATGTAGTGTATTTAGATTCTTTTAAATTTCTAGCGGCTTCTTTAGACAAATTAGTGTCGTTATTAGAGGATGATCAACTCAACATTTTAAAATCTGAATTTCCGCAATATTGGTCACTATTAAAACGAAAAGGAATATTTCCCTACGAATATTTAGACTCTTATTCAAGGTTTGAAGAGAAAGTTTTACCTCCGAAGGAAGCATTTTTTTGTACTTTAAAGAATGAAGGGGTTAGTGACTACGATTACGCATTAAATGTGTGGAATACGATGAATTGTCAGACATTTGGTAATTATTTTGACTTGTATTTGCGTTTGGATTGTTTGTTATTAGCTTGCGTCTTTACAGATTTTAGAAAAACTTGTACGGAATGTTACAAACTTGATCCAGCTCATTACTATAGCAGTCCGGGGCTAACTTTTTCTGCCGCTTTAAAGATGCCTAAAATACAGCTAGAGCTACTGACAGACATTGACCAACATCTGTTCATCGAGAAAGGGATACGCGGAGGCGTTAGCATGGTTACGAAACGTTTTGCTCGTGCTAACAACCGTTTGCTAGGTGAAAGTTATTCCCCCAATAACCTACTCTCTTACATTACCTATTTAGATGCGAATTACCTCTACGGTTGGAGTCTCAGTCAAATGTTACCTTTTGGGAATTTTCATTGGTTGACTCCGAATCAAATTAGAGATTTAAATGTTCTAACTATTGAAGATGATAACCAAACTGGTTTCATTCTAGAAGTAGATCTCGATTATCTTACTCATCTCCATGATCTACATTCTGATTATCCTCTTTGTCCTGAACCTTTGAACATTCGCTATGAACAATTATCACCTTATTGTCAACATTTGCATGAAATTCTAAACCTTTCACATACTTCCAGAAAGCTTACTCAGAATTTGTATTCCAAAAGAAACTATGTCATCCATTATAGAGTTTTGAAGTATTACCTTTTGCAAGGAATGATACTGACAAAGATCCACCGTGTTTTGTCGTTTTCGCAAAAGGCTTGGCTGAAACCCTATATAGAATTGAATACCGCAAAACGACAGGCCGCTACGAACCCTTTTCATAAAGACTTTTATAAAATTATGTCTAATGCTCTTTATGGTAAGATGATCGAGGACCTATGCAAACGTGTTAGCGTGAAAGTCGCAACTAGTGATACTAAAGCCGGCAAGTTAACATCTAAACCAAATATGGAGAATTTTGTGATATTTGATGAAAATGATGTGATTTTTAAAATGAAGAAGACCAAAGTAGTTCTCAATAGACCAATCTACGTTGGTTTCAGCATTCTCGATCTTAGTAAATACATAATGTAAGACTTTCACTACGGACACATCAAATCATTGTACGGTAACAACGCATCTCTATTGTTTACAAATACAGATAGTCTTTGCTAGCAAGTGTATACCGATAACATATATTCAGACATGTTGTTAAACCTAGATAGGTATGACACGAGCGATTATCCAATAGACCATGCTTTGTATTCTTTACAGAACAAAAAAGTACCAGGCATGTTTATGAATGAAACGTGTTCTATCCTGAATTTTGTGGTTTCAATGCCAAAATGTATTCTTTGTTATATGGTAATGTAACTAAACTTACCGGGAAGGGCATACAAAGACGTCTATTAAAGCAGGAAATAACGCACAACCATTACTCAGATGTACTGCGAGAGCAAAATGTTTATAGTTTTAAGATGAATTTTATCAGAAGCAAAACTCATGTGATAAGGACTGAGGAACATAATAAAAGATGTTTAACTGCTTATGATGACAAAAAGTATCTATTAGATGATGGCATAACCAGTCTCGCATATGGACATTATAGTATATGCATTAAATGAATTGTATGTCGCATGTTTGTAGTCAGCATGTCGCATGTTTGTACTGATATTGTTTTGTAATAAACGATCTGTTATGAGTAAAAAAAAAATGGCTTCTCTTTTTCTTAATCATATACAAGTACAGACTATAATATTGGACTAGTAACCTCCCGGACGATTCCATTTTTCGTACCGATCAGAGGGAAGGAAGGGACACCCTTCTACATTAAACTCAATACCAATTCCCACCACACGAGGTCGTCTCCTTCCATTTCCTACCACCAACAGGAAGGGCGCTCAGAGCGAGTGGTCACGTGAACGGCTCTTGACCAATCAGAGAGTGAGTAGCCACTATATTATACCCACAACCGGAAGCTATCGTTCTTTCTGCTTCCATCCTTCGATGCCGAAGGTCTCCACGCCAAACTTAATAAAAAAAGTGCAAGTCACTATAAGAATTTCATCATCGTACTAACACTAACCCCAGTTCGTCGCCTCATCTGTGACGTCACAGATCGAGGTGATAAGAATTTGTATTGTGGAAGTAGTCGATCTGTCCTCCAGTAGCGCAATCCACACTACTGATTAATGCTTCAAAAACCATTTTCTTATTATTATCATTTAATGTATCTTTAATTTTATAAAGGATTGGTATTATTCTTTTTATATTTTGCTTTAATTTTTCCGTGCGAGTGTAAAATTTCCAGCTAGAATCCACTTCTAGTCCCAAATATTTAATATTTTAAATTTTATTAATTTTGCTGCAAGTACATTTTAAGTTTTCAGTTTCACAATTATCCTCGCACATAATTATGTCTCTCTTTGATTCATGCATGTGTGAGGTTTTTATTGGGAGATAACAAGTTTTGTCTTTATTTAAAATTAAACCATTTTGCAATAAGTATAAGTTTCTCAATTTATCAAAGTCCTCTTGTAGGTGTTTTATCATTTTCTTATTATTATTGTGTATAGATAAAAAGAAAATATCATCAGCGTAGAGAGTTAATTCAGTTTTCCAGACAATGTTTGATATATCATTGATATAAATTAAAAAAAGTAGTGGTCCTAAAACAGAACCTTGTGGCACACCATATTTCCTAATTTTACACTGCACTTCCTTCCTGTTAAATAACTCTTCATAATATTATACATTTTTCCTCTAAGCCCGTGATTGTAGATTTTTTTAAACAATATTTCAGTTTTTAGCGTGTCGAAAGCCTTACTTAAATCAATAAGTATGGCTCCTGCAAATTTACCATCATTTAATGCTCTTGTTACATTATTATTAATTTTTTCTAATGCACCAATTCCTTTTTATTCAGTATATTGTATTTATTAAAAAAGTTTTCTATTCTTTTAGCAAAGAATTTTTCAATTATTTTATTTAAAACTGGCAACAAGGAAATTGGTCTATAATTATTTAAGTTTATCATTTCTCCCTTTTTGTAAATTGGTCTAATTATTTGTTTTTTTTAAAGTATCTGGCCATATTTCAGTTTTATGATACTATTTATTAGTGTTACCATAAATTCACTTGTTTTTTCTTTGGTAGCGATAAAATGTTCCATTAGGAAGCCATCATGTCCACTTGATTTTTTACATTTCATATCATTTAGCTTCAAAGATTACCATTGTTTTATTTGAATTTTTTGTTTTTTGTATACCTAATTCTGTCACTGATCTTTTTATTTTTTTCCCATTCAACTTTTGATTTTTTTAAGTCCATAACAATGTCAGGTATTTGTTCCTGAAAGTGTACTGAAAACTTCTCACATGTATTTTTAAAATTGCTTTGGCTTTTATTATTTATATTATATATTATATATTATTATTATATATAATAATAATAATAATAATTAATAATAATAAATAAATAAATTATATTAAAATAATTTATTCATTTATATGCAGAATCTATGTATAATCTGTACATAAAAATGAATAAATAAATAATTTAATCTTTTTTATGTACAGAATATGTACAGATTCAGTATATAAATGAATAAATTACAATAATAATGTATATACATACACACAATAATATGCCTCCATTAATAATAATAATAATAAATACATAAATAAATAATAAAATGTAAACTTAATAAATTATTATTTATTCTGTTTCATATATACATTATGTACAGACACTATACACAAACTGAATGTATAACTAAGATCATAATGTTTGTTTGTGTGTAACCAGGTCACCGAGATTCCTACAATGAAATCATATGAAGCTGTCTGCATATCAGCTGTCGGTAGATAAGTCTTCTCATTTAGCTAATAATTTTCATTTCTAATTAGCCAAATTGCTAAGGATTTTAATCCAATTCTTCATCTTATTTAACGTTGTTAGTTTTTTATCATCATATGCTGAATAAGAAGAGGAAAAAAAAGGTTTGCTGATGGTGTAAAGTTTTATTTTATTTTGTTACTATTTGTACCAGTTTCATGGTTAGGGGCGTTACCCCGCACACTGCAGTCCATCAGCAGCATATCATGACCCACAGGTGACAAGTTGTGACGTTATTCGCACTCGACCGTTAGGTGGCTGCTTCATATGAGAAAAGCTCACTGAAATCCCAACACAAGTTTAAATTTAATTATTTAATAGGAACTGTGCTCGAATAGTAAGCAGCATAGACCTCTGGAATCCGTAGCCGTTAGCCCCCCCCCCCCCCCCCAGCTCTTACGGCTACTTCATATGTGAAGCTTTTTTTGGGATTTCATTTTTCTTTTCACACAAGTCTATTGAACTCCGAACACAAGTTTGAATTTAATTATTTAATAGGAACTGTGCTCGAATACCAGTAAGCAGCATAGATACATGGAATCCGTTGCCCCACCCCCCCCTCACCAGCTCTTACGGCTACTTCATATGTGAAACAGTTTTTGGGGTATTTCATTTCACGTGACCAATAAAAAAAGGCATGCTGGCTAAAATCGATATCAGGTCAAATTTCGTAGACGTGAAAATTCCCACACCGCCTATTGTGTCTCCCACACTAAAACAAGAAATATTCAAGAAATATCTTTATTTATTTATTTAAAAAAAGAAATATTGCTTAAACAACATTTTTTTTTGTTTCTAGTTCAGTCATGAAACTTTAGGGTAAGAATGTGCAGCTGGCTTTTCGCACTTGGCATGGTTGGATTCGTTGAAAATGTTATAGACGATTGGGAGGGGGGGTTTAGATTTGAAAACATGTTTTGGCATTGGTGGCTAACTTCCTTGTACATATCAAGGTCGTGGGGGACGTGTCTCCAACAACAAACTTTCCTATGTGGCTACGTATAGTAGTTTTTTTTTTTTACGGAAATGCTAGCCAGTTCGAAACTGGATCATTTGTTTGGACGAGAAATTTTTTATCGTCGGGCCCCAAAAACTCGCGCCGCCCCATTTCGCTTATTCTAGCAAGTGAAAGGAGCAAAGAAATGGTGTTGATTAGAGTCAGTTTCAGATTACCAGTTCGAATACAGTGACACAGTGTTAGCAGCAATAAACGAATCACGCGCAGTTTGTCGACACTAGCGCGTGCGAGGACTGTTTCAAAGGGGAAGCATTATGTCTTGGGCCGGTCGCGACTCGTTTGGAGGGGATAGGGATTTGCTATTCAGTAGCGGCGCTGTCTGTCCTAGAGACAGAACTGTTGGTCTGGTGTTTTGTTTTTCTGGTAAAGTTCATAATAAGAGTGTCTGTTTTTACTTTCGCGGATACTCCAGTTAATTACTATAATGGTCACTGTTACCAACTATGAATTCAGATACTAATTGCCTGCAGCCGGCATGGGAACATTCGGACCTTGAACTTCATAGTGATCCTTGGCTTATTGTCGGAGCATGTGCTAAGGGTTGCCTGCTGGGGACCAGTATTTATGAGAGCTTTGCGTTTTGTAGGGAAATAAGAGCCAAGCAGGAAAATATAACGATCTTGTGCAAGGCGAGTGAGTCACAAACTAATTAACAGAATGCAGCCGTGCATGACGCCATCTCCTGAAAATGGAGAGACTATGAAATGCTGAGCTCTCAGTGGCTCTGTTGAGGTTTTGTGGTTCTGGAATGGTTTGATGGAAACTGTTTTTGAGATAATATATTTATTTGACTGGGTTTTTCAACGGATTTATACAAGGATTGGTTTGAATTAAAAAGCTGCACTTAAGCAAGTTTTAATCATAAACCGTGATGTTAGGTATCACTATTATTGAAGGAGGATGGGAGGGGGTAGCTTGCGGCTCAAACTGAATGAAATTCACTATGAATATTTAAATAAAAACATTAGTGACTACGGGGCTTTATGCCCAAAGGGGAGTCGTACAATAAATACAAGTTGGATAAAAATGGCGACTGGCGCTTCGCCTTTTTTCAGTTTTTTAGCGTTTTTGTAAACGCTGTAGTTAATTATTGGGAAAAAAAATTCGGATTCTGTTCCCGCAGAATTAGAGATAGTGTGTTGGTCTATTAAACAGGACAAATTGTAGTCGGATTGGACAATTTTTCACGGAGATATCGTAAGTTAAAGAGCGAAGTCTTTTTAATGCCTTTAGTAGCGCTCAAGAAAATAAAAATTGGAAAAAATCACCATACAAGCTTTACAAAAGTACTTGGCATTGAGGTAATTTTTTTTTAAGGTAAGAAAGTGATAATTTTCTTAGCCTAGCTTGTGTTCAATTACCAAGTTTTGTATTTTAATTACTTACAGTTCTGAAAAACAGTTCATTTTTACAATTTAGTCTGTATTTTTAGTTTTCTTGAATATTTCATTTCTGTTCAGGCAGACTTTCAAAATAAATAGAAGTTAAAAAGTACACTCATTTAAGTAAGCAATTTTCAGCAATTGTTTGAGAGTGCAGTTCACTCAATGGTGGGCAAATTTGTATTGTAGTGGGCACAAGTGTAAGGAGTGGTGTTTTTTTGGGGGGAATTTTGAATGTAGAGCCATGCTTTTTTCAAGCGACCTGGGGGCCGGGGGGGGGGGGGGGTTCTTTAAACCCATTCAAATAGTATTCAAAAGAAAATATGTCTTATCATTAATCATCGTCAATTTCCTATATTACAACAAAAACAAGGATATTTAACGGCATATCTAGTGAGTGAGAGCCTAATGTTTTTTGGGTGAAGAAGCATCAGTTCCAAAAAGAGAAGAGACCAATCTAACAGAATTTTACAACCGTTCATATGTAGGACGCTGCTCTTGTAAGTCCACGAGTTGAGTTATTTTTAGAAACAAAATAAGTTAAATTCGTTTTCGTCGTTGGTCACGTTTCCATTCGGAAATACTCTTAAAAATGGGCAAGATGGGCTCCATTGCGTATGGACATATAAAGGACCTTTAATAACCAAGTCCATAGTTACACCGGGAATATGGAAGTAACAATAGGGACACATCACAATAGTTATGTCGAAAATGTCATCAACTTCTTTCCGACATCTAAAATAAATCCAGCTTCCGACATTTTGCGAGGGGAAATATCACCGTCGTCATTCTTAAAAGTTTTTGTGTGATTATACCATCGGCCCTCGAAAGTTTTTTCACGATGCGAAGGTTTATAAAATACAGTGTCTCTATCACGTTTACTCGCAATCTCGAACCTTTTTTTTTATTCAAAAAAAATTACGGTTGTTTAGATGTTTATATAAATGGCGGATGAAATGGAAGATCTAAATTTGGATGAAGTCACTCGAAATCACCTTACGTGTCATACGTTATGGTATGCGATAATAAGTTTGATTTTGCAGTGACCCTTGTCCAACAATTAAAGCCGTATATTTTGCGACAATTAAATAAGTGTTTTTGTTTCAGTGATTGTTACCTACCACTTCATGATGGTTGGCTAAAATTTCGTTTGATAAAAGCAAAAACCCACCACCACCATAACCTCACTCCCGTTGAGGGCCCGCCGATTTTTTTTTTCAGTCACATTATTTTCACGCAAACGGGACCTAGGCATCTACGTCTCTAACTAAATCTAATGAAAGCTTGCGCGTTTGCTACCCACCGAGTGCCAATCTCGATAATCTTTATTCCATAGTGAGTATCCAGGCATGAATCTAACTAAATCTAATGACGAATTTTCTTTTAATGATACACAATATCTTCGTTAAAAATAATCTTGACACCGTGTTACATAAATGAATATTCAGGGATAAGTTATTTTTCTTCATGTACCTGTTTAAATCGAGCTGGTGGTGGGAGGACAGTATGGCAGGCAGAAAGAAACGGGAAGCGTCAAGAAAAAAAATCGCTTGTAATGGAGTATTTTTTTTTAATGAAATCTTCTGGAATTAAAATAGGTGCAGAAAGTGTCAAATAAAATCTTGTTTTTACGACCCAGTTAGCTTGAACTGCGTTTGTAACTGCACCTCCCGACCAAATCCAACTTGAGGTAACCAAAACCATTTTCTTTTCAAGAAAAACGGGTTTGTACAATAACTTGGCGATGGACATGCTCGGCACCAATACAAACAGGGCAGTGTCACTTCATTACTCTCACTTTCAGACACATTCCAGGGAAACAGCCACCTTTTGTCAAGAACGAGTCATTATCAACCGTCGCGCTACCCCCAACTCACATTTTTTTTTGGTCCAAGTGGAGCGATTTACTATTTGGATAACATTTTATAACTTAACCACATCAACTCCAAGAATATATGTTTAGTATAACATATTTGCTTTCTTTTTCTAACTACCAAGACGGTACGTCTCTGGAGTGATGTGGTTAAGTTATAAAACGTTATCCAAATAGTATATCGACTACTACTTACAGTGATGTGAAACAGAATAACTTTGATAGTAAAATAACAATCAAGATTCATGGAAAACAGATTAAATGTGGACTTAGGCCTACCGGGGATACCACATTAAAAAAAAACGCATCCACGCTCATACCTCTAAGGTGGATGTGGAAATGAGTAAATAAAAACCTATAAAAATGTTCACCTTTATTTTACAAATAAATTTTAATAAAATATTCACACTTGTTTACAAATTGTAATTCATAATTGAATAATGTCAGAAGTTTGGATGTATGTATTTTGTAACAATGATTAAAAAAATATCATCAAATAAAATTAACTAATATCGGTTCCCTTATTTATTTTCTTAAAATTTAAATACTAGAATGAAGTGAGCTTCACATTCAGTCAAGTTTGTTGACATGGTGTATTATTAGCAGATAACTTGGTGTGATACACTTAAAAAAAGAGAATTGGTGATATCATATCAACTGGAGTCCGAGTCTTTCTTTCAGTTATTTGGCGCCCTTTCCAAGTTGTGAAATCAACCTGAAATACAATAAATAAAATGAAAAATTATTAGGGGAGCGAACAGTTGAATGCTTTGAAACTTGAAAAAAAAAGGGATTACAGTTGATTCAATGCTTCAATGCAATGCCCTCTCACGGGCTAACAAACAAAAACAGAAATTTCTGTGGTTTGTATAATGGGATCCATGACAGGCTAACAACATAGTGTCTTATTATTGTGGACTACTTTAAGAATTTTACCATTCCCACTTGAAGATAAAGCCCCCTCACAGTTCAGATTGCGTATTACTAGACATCCTTATTTACCACAACAATTACCGTGAATTTTTATTTTTATGTTTGATTTTTACTTAAAACATATTAAAAATTGTTTCTCATTAGAAGATATATCAACAATTTTAAAAATAAAATTATTTCTTGAAGATATATCAAACATTAAAAAAAATTGTTTCTCATTAGAAGCAGAGTTCCATCCAGTTTTGTTTTACAAATTAAAGTGGTTGTTCTGAACTGTGGAGGGCCCATGTGGATTGATAACCTTCCCAAAACATTGTTAATTTTGCTTGTCGACTTTACGAGTCGTATAAACAAACGGGCTCAGTGCTACAGCTTTCGGTATTTATAAACACATTGGAGCCGTTTGTTACATGCCACAAACTATACGAGCACGTAGCAGTGTACGATCCCTTACAAACGACACGACCCGGGCGCATTGCAATGCCCCATAATACATGTTATTAGCTCTCGCCCACAAAGACAGATTGCTTCGACCTTGTTTTGACTCATCTACGCTTACTATATCAAAGGCAGCGAGCAAAAAGCAGAAACCGTCTGGAGTTAAACTTGTTTTCAATTAACATTAAATAAATTTTAGATATTGTTTGCACCAAATCTTCTTTGTCATGAAATTTCAACCAAGTCAGGACAAAATTGTGAACATTATCATGTCCCAAACAAACACACAGACAAACAGGCACACAAAATCCAAATTCAGTCGAGTATTCAACCTCTCTCGCTTCGCTCGCTCGGCTAATAATAAATGACAAATGCATTGCAACACAGATCGATAGCTCTCATAGCCGAAAATAGCAAGCCAGCTATGAAAGGACACGTATGAACTTGAAAAAGTTACACCACGGGATCGAAAATTTGGTAAAATTTTACGGTTATTTTGTAGTTTAACCGAACCACGCAAAATCAATCCATTTTGGTACTAATAAACTTAGATCTTCATCCTCTTCTCATTTCACGTTAAAAAAAATGGAGGGAATAAGTTTTTTTTTTTTTTTTTAGTTCTCCAAACACGTTTTAAACCACGTAAAACGGTGGGCCCGGCCGCGTTAAAGCGACGGCCATGTTCCGGAATACAGAGTAGCACGAAAAGGTGACTTTGAGAAGACGAAAAGTAATGTTCTAATTTAACTATGCTGCCTGCTTTTTTGTGCCAGTTTCCTGTGGTTTTGTTGAATTTTAGATATTTTTTTACAAACTGTTATTAATTAGTAAAAAATAAGCCAAGGCCGGATGAAGCGGACATTTCTGTTATATGGAAAACTGTACGTGCTCAGAAATGAAACATGTTTGGCTAAGATATTGAGACTCGTATAAGACACCGTGAAATGCCACCATCCCTCACTTCGAACCTGCAGTCGGGGGCCCATATTCTGTTTAAAGACGCTTATGTTTAGTTACGTTGCCATCTGGCTAACCAATTATCTGAATCCCGATTATCCAAATAAACCAAAACAAAAGATTCAAGAGTGTCATTTTTTTTTTTTTAGAGAATGAACAAGCCTTGACTTTGCTTGCTCCTCAATATGATCATGTAATCAAGCAAACAAGCACGAGTACATTGGAGTGTAAAAAAGACGGATTAGGGAGGAACTGGTATATATTATTTATAGTGCACTCTTGCTACTTTGATGTCATATTAAATTGTGCTACTTTGATGTCACCATCTAGATACAATCATGTTGTTAGCAATTAACGGCATGATTCTAGTGCGTTGGTTACAAGAAAAACATGTAATTATTTTAGTACAAACAAACAAGCTACCAAAAAAATATTACGTGATGCTTTCTACTGTATCGGAAGTACGCTAGAATGTTAGTTATGGACTTTGCTTCTGCTTGGGGAGATGAGATCGCTTCCCAAAACCCATTGACGGCTTCTGAATGGGAAACCCTTGGACGGTTGGACTTGTGCATGGAGCCCCTCCCCGGTTATTTCGATAAATGGCACAGGCGCCCCCGTGTACCCAGTCCACTTCCAGCTACTCCTCCTCTTCCACCATAAAACGTTTATTCGTCTGGGCGCCTATGTGTTAGTCGACACGGAGCGCCATCGCTGAACGGAAATGTATACTAATACACGTATGAACCAGCTGACAACTTCTGGATGAATCGGCAACATACTCCTCTTCCACCATAAAACGTTTATGTCGCCGATGTGTTAGTGAGCACGGAGCGCCATCGCTGAGCGGAAATGTACACTAATATAGGTATGAACCAGCTGGTAACTTCCGGATGAATCGGCAACCTAATTGACGCAGTGTGTACCAACCAAACAACAGGTGCACATCATTTCAGTTTATTTCAACACTGTCATTTCAGATCGGTAATTTGGTTCAATCCGACAGCAGGAAACATCAATGCTCATCTCGGCCTGCTCCTGACGTCACAGCGATTAACAGCCGGTCAAGGCCGTAACTAGACACGACAATGTTGCATTAAATTAAAGATTTCTTAATACTTTTAAGGTGGGATATTATGGGCCACGGTAGATTGGGGAAGAATCACTCTAAACGACCTTACATGTAAATACAGGTAACACGCATCGTAACGACACGAATTTTGTTACTATCGTTCTGTCACTTCCAACAACCAAGCAACTCGGAGTCAAAAGGAGGTGGGGAGTCAAGAGGGGGCGGGGCGAATCGCAGCGTGAAGGTGAAGATTACAACTCCTATTCAAGTGAAATAAAAGACTCGAAAGATTAGAAAACCTCACCGGTATACGAATTACGTGTAAAATCTTTGATTATCGGTACTTAAAATACGATTATTTTACACTAGCGGTACGGGCTTTCTAGTCTGACCCGTTAATGAACAAGGTCAGCCAATCAGAGGGTAGCGGTACATGACGACACCTTCGCGAACACGCGCTTGAGACATTTGAGCAGAAAAATAAATCCCATCAAGTTTTTACTCCGAAAAACCGGACTTATAAAATAGGCCGGTGTCAACACAAATTAATTATACTGACACAAAGCGGGTATCTTTTTTAGATACCAGGTGCCAATAGTAAACATTTCGCACGCGCAGAGAGCAGCGTCAGGTGCCGTCTACAAGCTGCAAGGGGCACTAGATTGAAATGGAGGGTTATACAACGGAACTTCTATTCAAGGCAGTGCTTTGAGAGCCGCTTTATTAGGCTTAAAAACCCGTTGTTTTATCCAATCCCTTATGCTGCGAGGTTGTAATAAAAAAAAATAGGCTTTTAGAAAATAAAGATTTTCCTTGATTTATGTATATTTATTACGTGCACTTATTATATAGTATATTATGTGCACTTAGGTGCACTGTGACGCTCAGTATTATGTATGTATTACATGCACTTCGGTGTACTGTAACGTTCGGTTTTTATGTATAAGTTTATGTATATTAGGTGCACAATGACCGAGTTGCAAACTTTCACTACATTCACATATCCACTCCCATTGAAATAACATTGTCCCAACTAATTGGTGAGATTTTGCCTTTTGCTACCTGGAATATGCCGAATGTTACCTCTGGAGTAGTGAGGGTGACGGCTATTACAGGGCTGTTCAGCTTACCTCCATTTTGTGGGCAACAATCGCAGTGTCTTGTGCCATTTTGTGGTGGTGTGATTTGTTGAGGCGTTGAGTCTTGCAAACTTGGCCGACCCGATTGCGATGGCTGTAGTGGTCTTGCTGGAGGTGAGGAGGTGGGCAAGGATGGACAGG
>JAHWFP010130370.1:199-29293 GCA_023313725.1 Lithobius niger
GCATTTACAGACTCCTGTCAACACATATTTCCAGACATCCTTGTGTATACGTTGGAATAAGCGAGAGTTAGACATGTATACTCTCACGTCTACAGGCTTGTAGGCATTTACATGCTCCTATCAACACATGTCTCTAAGACAGCATCGTGTAAACGGCTCTTGCCAACACATATTCATTGGCACTCCATCATCAGAAGACTGGATGAGAGTCTGAGATGATATTAAAGACACAGATTTGTTAACACCTTTTTCGATCACTAAAATCACAACCAAAGTTGTTAATCCAAACCATCATAATCCAATCGTGAAACTCTAGCATGAAATTTTAAAAGAGTCTGACTTCAAATACTATACCATGAGCCGCGGCTGTTTGCCGTGACGTCATCATGAGTTAGCCGCTGACGAAAAAGAAGAACGAATCTTTGGCCGTCTTAGTGGACTTCTCAGCCACGTGATACGCATGTCCCGGCAAACAGCCAAAGCGCATGGTTTAGTGCGTCACTTTTTTCAGGGTGTTTAGGAGGACTATCTAGTTCTGGATGTGGTGTACCTTGCAGATAGTAAGATATACATTCCAAGTAATGCCGGAAGAGGTAGTGTGAGAAAATATCATCATCCTTCAGCGGCTATGGGTTTTTTCCCGTTCTATTTTGGATATTATCTTGGTCCCATACGGTGACAGGAGTTTCCTCGGTTCGAATCTCCGGGTTTACCCCTCCCTTTATACTAACCTTGTTTCTTATGCTAAACATCAGAATTGAGCTAATGCATCTATACGAGAGCGCGCTTTAGTTTGTTTTAGATGACTTATGCCTTCAAGAAAATTATTAAAAAATAAATAAATTCAAGCCTACAAAGCAACGCCAACTGACACTAAAACTACTTTCCTCACTGCACTAAATCTAAGTTGGCCTTGCTCGAAAGTTTAACTATGTTTTCATAGTGACAGTATTCCGACTGGAATGGGTGTATTTACTAGTAGGTTAAGTATTAGTTTGCTACGCGTATAACTTTGTTTGGAAGATAACTCACTACTTGGCCAAGCAAGATATGGTATAATGCGCTAGTTTATTTTCTATATTCCTATTTCCATTTTACACAGCAATTCCAGAGTATGAAGACAGCGAATACAAAACGAATAGAGACGTATCCAACAACGAAGCCAGCGAACGAGTCCAACACTGATCTTTACCAGTCCGTCAGGATACCACCATGCATCCTGCCACCAAGTGAGAGATTTTCTGTAGAAATTATAAAAGAGGCCACTGCGTTGTTTCAAAAAGTGTGAAATTGGCAGTAATAAGTTTTTTTTTTTGCTCGTTTCTTATTATGTTCTGCATTCTTCGCCCTAAAATAACTTTCAAGTGCGAAAAACACTAGAATTTGGCTTGACTAGAAGTGCCGTTGTTTAACCCACAATTTCAATCTAGTGCCCCTTGCAGGTATCTCTCTTGTAGCCATATGACGTCACTTGACGCTGCTCTGTTGATGTATTTAGACTTAGATATCAGGTAGCGATGCATATTTTCCATCATGGTTAATTAGAATGATTTATTGTAAATAGGAGCTAAGCTATATCAGTTTGTCTAAGTTGTAGTGATGTGCATTTTGAAGTCTATCTACCACAAGTTACATCTTTAAACTGCTACAGTAGCCGTTCTAATTAAGATAGACAGATGTAACTAAGCTTAGATGAAAGATGGACAAGTACATTTTGGAATAAGGGTAATTAGAATGGTTTATCATAATTAGGGGATAAGCTGCAACTGTTTATCTACACTGTAACTTGTGGTGTGCTTTTTGCATCTGTTTACACAAGTTACATCTTTAAACTGCTGCAGTAGCCGTTCTAATTAAGATAAAAGGATGTAATTAGGCTTAGATGAAAGATGGAGGTGCATATTTTCGAATATGAGTAATTAGAATAGTTTATCGTAATTAGGGGATAAGCCACAACTGTTTATCTGTGATGTAGTTCTATGCTTTCTTCTTCAATTCACCGCATGTAACATCTGTAAAGTAACGTGGGAACAGTTCTAATTACGATAAATGGATGTAATTAGAATCATATGAAAGATGGCGAAATGTATATTCTAACTTAGATAATAACAAGGGTTTATCGTAATTAGGAGATAAGCTACAAGTTTATATGTGCTGTAGCTCCATGCCTACTACAATTTTCTCAAATGTGATGTGGTGGCAGTTCTAATTATGATTAATGGATGCGTTTGAATTACGCCTGTATGAAAAGACACATCACCATCTTTCATCTAAGCCTAATTATTTCCATTTATATTAATCAGAATGGCTACTGCAGCAGTTTAAAGATGTAACTTGCGATAAATAGGTGCAAAAACCACAGTGCTATAACCACGTACATAAACTGCCCTAACTTAGCTCCTAATTACAATAAATCGTTTTAATTACCCTTATTAGAAAAGATACTTCTCCACCTGATATCTAAGCCAAATAGATCCATTTATCTTAATTAGAACTGCTACCACATCACTTTATAGATGTAATTTACGGTGAATAAATGAAAAATGCAGTGCTATAGAGAAACAGCCACAACTAAGCTCCAAATCATCACGAACACACCACACTACGGATTTGACCTGGTGTTTGCTAGTTACTAGTCATTGCAAACGAACACACGTTTTTGAGCACTAATGTAAATCTGCCTCGACTTTGTAGGTATGTTTCAAAATTATGAAAAGGACTTGAATTTTGCCATCATAATGGCCGCCATCTTGGATATCTTGTCGTGTGGAGTAGTGGCACCTTTTCAGAGCATTTTTGAACTCGGCAGATCTTAAAACCTAGCAATTGACACCAAACTTATAGTCTCCGTGGCCTATCTTGAGTTCTCCGCAGAACGAACACAGATAATCGATTGTACGTTTTCAGTAGCAGAGTGCCTTGTTGATATCCAAGATGGTTACAAAATCAATGGCTGCCATCGATTAAAGCCACCCCATCCAGGAAGACGTAGCTGCTCACAAAGTGTAGTTTTATTGAAAAATTTGCTCCTTACATGTAGGACTACTTTTGCAGCCATTACAAACCTGATGATCAAGAAGCACATCCTGTTGTTTAATTTGTTAAATAATGAAATGTAACAAAACATTGCGATAAAAGTTTTGAACAATTTCCAAGTTTTGAACTTGAATGCGTTTCGAAATTATGAAACACACCCGAATTTTGCTACAATGGGCTGCCATTTCAGCCGCCATGTTGAATTGGATACCTCGTCGTGTGGAATTCTGCTGGCATCTGTTTAGAGCATTTTTATTTTAATTTGGCAGACCTGAAAACCTAGCAGTTGACACCAAACTTACATACATTAGTATAATTTTGAATTTTTTTATTGTATGGTGGCCATTTTAAAAACAAAATGGCTGCCATATTGGTTTTTGGACAGCTTTCAGGGGGCACCCCTTCCTAAAAGTTTATCATGGGTGTGGACATGAACTACACCAAAGATGGTGTTATCCTCACAAAGTGCAATTTTTTTTGCTTACCCCCTAGGACTATTAGGAGTATGGTAAACCTCCAAGGTATGTTACGGAATATGCGTTTCTGTTGTTCATGTAGCACTCGGGACCGCTAGCCTTGTAGATAGGCCTCAGTGCGAGCATATAGCAATTTTTGTAATGCTATACGGTAGCATATTTGACCCCAAAATCGAGGCATACCATTAAAGGTAACAAGTTTGAAAAACGTAGCATTTTAGTAACATTTTCAGTTGCATTATTATCATAATTAAAGCGTAGGCCTTCAATTTTTTTTTAACACTAAGCAACTTTTATTGACAACATCAATAGGTGCGTCATTACTTATCACTTTCGTCATTATCGTCATTTTCATATAATAAGCGAAATAACCCCCTTAAAGCTCATTTTGATGGTTATTGTGAACCATCGTTTAGCATACCTTCCACTCCAACGTACCGTGGAGACTGTGAAGAGTTTACTCTTTCTTGTTGACACTAACTTGATCGGAAAGCGACGCCATTGTTGTTGGTCTAATAGCGTTGCCACGATGACGCAGTTATATAGTATACAGACAAAGCGCACTTTTTTCTATGAAATATTAGTAGTCATAAAATGACCATACAAGGAAAGTCTTTTTTCCTGGTGGATAGTATAGGTCTCACAAATCGGGCGGCGAGGGTTGCGACAAAGGCTGAAATTTCTCCTACCCTCTCTGATTTACGATTTGCAATCTAAGTGAAATTTGCAAATCCGAGTGAAATATGCAGATCATTGCAAATCCGCAAATATCTGTAAATTCTGGAAATCATAGCAAATCATCCAAAATCAAAATCTGCAAATCTGCTCAAAGTCTGCAAATACAAGTGAAATCTACAAATCATTGCAAATCTGGAAAGATCTGTAAATCCTACAAATCGTAGCAAATCGGTACAAATCAACATGAAATCTAAAAATCTGCTTGCAAAGCCAGTAAAATCTGCAAATCCATACGAATCACTGCAAATCAGCAAATCTAAATGACATCTACAAGTCTGTAAATCTTCATGAAATCTGCGAATCCAAGCGAAATCTCGGAATTCCGAACAAATCTTGCAAATCCGTACAAATCTGTGCAAATCTTGCAAAATCTGTGGAATTCCGTATAAATCTTGCAATCCGTAAAAATCCTGCAAATCGATGCAAATCTGCACAAATTCGTGCAAATCTCTGCAAATCCACTTCAAAATTTAATGTAGTGATATCGAATTTGCCGATCTCGTGCGCTATTTCCGGGTTTTGTCAGACCCCTCGTAGGGCTCCCTTACAACGACAACTAAAGCCCTCTCCAGACAGATGAAAAACTCGTGCGAAGCGATACACTACTTCATGCCTATAGGGTCAACTCTCCAGACAGATGAAAAATTCGTGCGAAGCGATACGCTACTACAGCCTATAGCCGGGGTGGCGAACCTATGGCACGCGTGCCAAAGGTGGCACGCAGGAGCTTTTCTAGTGGCACGCGAACCTTTTAAAAAAATTAGTGCACAATGACATATTTTTCCGTAACAATATGAACACAATTGTGACAGCATGGTAGTTTTGACTTTTTTCCTCCCATTTCCTTTTTCTGTTTACGAACAATGGGCCTACAACCATCACGAACAATTTATTATGAACAATGGGAGCAGTCCAATGCTGATGTGACCTGTGGCTTCAGTGAAATGTGAGACTCTCGGGCATTGTCAGAACTGATTGTATGACGTATGTAGCATGTTCAAGAACTGAATGACGAATAATTAAAGACATTATACAAGAGAGATGCAGATCTGGCCTCAACACAGAAACGGGTTGCACTATATTACCAAAAGCAGATCAGCTTTCATTGTTGGAACGAACTTCTTTGCGACTTTGCCACCATGAAAAAGTAGGCGTTTGTATTGTTAGCGACATCTGAATCTAGCTGCTATTGTGAACAAGTAGACTCACACATGAACACCATTTATTCGATCACACGCAATTGCATCCTGGAAGACAACAGCGAAATGAAGCTAAGCACATACGAACACCACATCGACAAATTACCAGCTGAGAAGCAAGAGCAGAAATTGCACTGATGTGGCACGCACTGCATGTATTGTAAGCTAATTTTTGTTTTATTGGCACGTATGTAAAGAAAGGTTCGCCATCCCTGGCCTATAGGGTCAAAATTGCTGTACTCATGTAGTGAGTGTAGCGTTTACTGATCGAATGTGACGTCTTTGGTAAACCATCCTGCGACGCCATGTCAGTTTGTCTGGCCAGGACTTAAAAATCATCGGGGCAACGGAAAAGACGAATATCTACGAACAAAACTTGAGATAGAAATTTTTCCTTCAATTAGCTCATTTCATACGCTTCCATCTCCCTTCTCATGAAACTTCAATCAAATTATAAAAAAAAAAAAAAAAGGTGAACGTGATCGTGTCCTAAACAGATAAACCCACACAAACAGACACATAAAACCAAAACTCAGTCGAACAGTTCATCTCGTTCGCTTCACTCGCTTGGCCTGTATTCATATTCAGTGTTTTGTTTTTTTTAAAATCATGATTTCCTTTTAGCATTGCAAAAGCACCGTGTAAAATAAAGGTAAAATTTAACTCGTTTTAAATACGCACTACTAAACTAAAATCGGGGTCAAGCGTGGACCAACGCGAACAGGTAGGTGGCCGAATCACTACCACGCGATGCTTGACCCCTGCACCAAAGAGAAATAGTGCGCATGTAAAAACGTTATTTCATCAGTTATTAATAGCTAATCGCCCAAAACAAACTTTCATATGAATAATGTGGATTAGTAAGCCTGATTACAGCGACACAAATTACTCATATACTGCAGTTTATTAAAACCCAAAATATTGCGTTTTTCTCCGCCAATCGACCAAAATCAAGATGGCTGCTTCCTCTCCGGTCACGTTTTTCAAGCATTAATTCGGCGCATTTACAGAAATACACGGGGGAAACTTGGACGAGTAACTCACTGGCGGAAGCATCTTTCAAACCAGCGCTATACCAGCGCTCTATTAAACGAAACCGAAACTCAACGGAGCCATTTTTCTCGCTGGATGAATCAGGTGCTGACATCTACCGGCGGAAATACGCAACTAACGCATCGTGGTGGGCGACTCGCTTGGAGCCACTTGCATTCTAGTCACGTGCGTTGCTGCTGCGTCGCGTGGGGCGGCGCTGTTATTAGGCCGTCACATTCGATGGAGAATGAAGACTAAATGATGATAGGGAGCGAGTTAATATTTCAATTTAGCGCACCCCAATGAAATCAAGATAGCAACTTTTCGCCCTCCTCTTTACATGATAGCCTCTTCGCTGCGTCCTGTCCCCCACTGAGCTTTATAATAATATACTGGAGGTGCGCCGTGATGGCTGTACGTACGAGCGCTGCAACGGCGGGCCTGTTTACTCGAAAACATGAATTCCTTCTTTGCCTTTAATTTTTTAATGGCCAAAGGAAATGTATAATGTACTCAGTAAAAAGCCGGACTGACAGAGGACTATGTAAAACAGTCTTATTGACATTGCGACGTCAATTTGTTACTGGTTGCTGTTACAGTTGAATTATCAGTTTCCTTGTTTTAAACACGCAACAATGCAAATCAGGTAGAGGCCAGCACCAAGGTGTATGCTGAGATGTTGTTTGTGTTTACGGAGCACGACCCCAAACCGGATTACCTACCTGACGTATTATTGTGCATAACTCTATGGTGGAGCCAGTAACTGGGTTAGCTGCAAGGAGCACTGGAGGGAAAAAAGAAGATCGTCTTATTGAAGCCAATGCTATTAGACTGGATTTCTTAAGCCTATAATACGGGATTTTTGTTATTGGAGAAAACAACGTTCTTTTAAGCCTAAGAAATCCGCTATCAAAGCACTCTCTTGACTCATGGTTAAGCGTAGAAGCATGATAACTAATACTCCGATTTTTAGATGAATCATAAAAGAGCTATATTGGTTCCAACAATGTAAATCAACCAAATATTTCTAATCATTCAAGCAGATTTTTATTTTGGAGGGGTGGGGGTAACAACCACTATCCCCCCTCACACCCAAGAAAAATTATCAGTCGGAAAAATGGACCTCAGTCTAAAATACTTAAAGGGACACCCGGCCTGCCTTATAACATTCCTCGTGCCAAATTACAGCTGCGCGTAGATCGTCATCCGAGCAATTACACCACCAAGGTCGGCTGGGGTGGTAGCTGCGTTCCTCGCGTAGCTGCTGTCTCGGTTGGCTTTGCGAATAGTACACGAGACAGAATCAAGTCAACGATTGTGTCGTCACAAACTGGAATGATTCTCGTATTTTTAAATCACAATTTATAATTTTCTAGGCTAGTGTCTTATAATTTTGCTTTGGCGATCTATTGGAATAATTAATTTTTATTTTTACCGCGTTAGTCTATTAGATTTTAGATGTCATGGTAATTATTAGAATATTAGTAGTTGTACACACAGAGATGAAACGTCATGATTATTGTACGCGCGCAATGCAACATATAGTTGCGGGTCGTTCTTAAATATAGTTAACAATATTCAACAGAAAATCTCCTAGACGCCACATTTAAAAACGGATTTTTAGCAAGAGAAAGACTAACGGTAAGTAAATAGACCTTTGGGGCAGTACTTAATGTGGTGGATCGAGACAAATGGCGCTGGGAGGTATATCCCTTTAAATTTATAAAATAAAATTAAAAAAATTAAAAAATTAATAATATTTTGGCACAGCTTGAGATAAAAAAAATTAGCTCCAAAACTCTCTATTTTTTATTTTCCTATCGAAAGTGATCGTAGAATGAATTTGGAATTCTCCCCCTTTATTTAACGTGTAGATTGTGTCTTCCAAAGCCGTCAACGAACCGAGGAAATGTCGGGGTTCCAGGCGTCCGTACTACAGCTACGCCCTGCCCCGTTGCTGGCGAAACGGACTCGGATACTACATAACTGTTCAACTAATACCTGATTAGCAGAAGCCGCTATTTGTTCGACATGACTACCCTAATTGTCAATATTGAGTTGATTACTCGGACAGTTACCGGCAAAGCGCATGGAAACCGCCATTTTTTTCCCACCGCCCTAGACGAACGATAGAAATCCGTTTTCCGTGTGTTGTTGCCAAAACGTGAAGCTACCTGGTCCAATTCCGGTTCAACTTCTTTTCTAGACGGAAACATAATTGGCGAAAAATTCTTGGTCAAGGACCTAGAAACCTTCATATGCAAACGATTTGATCATAAACTGTTCAATACTACACTGTGAAGACGATGTGTACTGACAGTACACATCAATGTGTACTTTCTCAGCCGCCACACGAACTGTGTACTGAGAGTACACAATTTGTGCACTGGTAGTACACAAGCTGTGACGAGAATATGTACTCTCGGTGCACAGACTGTGTACTGCTAGTACACAACTCGTGTGGAGGCTGAGAAAGTACACATTCATGTGTACTGTCAGTACACATCATTTTCAGAGTGTAAAGTCTACAATTTGCTAGGACGTGTTCGCATCAAAAATCGTGGTTAATCGACTGATATTCTAGAACAGTGATACGCCTTACCAGTTCGAATAAGCGACTGGAGTGGGACGTGACGTCATTAGACAATAGCCGCGAGTCATGACGACGCAAGCCCCCTTTTCCATCCTTTTCTCAGCCAACTGTATTTCAAAAACTGCTTTTATGCATAAAATGCATAAGCAGTTTAAAAAAAAATCAACTCTGTCACAACAAACGTATTTCTTGCTTTTTTTTGCCAGCGTTGTTTTTAGCAGCCGTGGGTTTTTGACGTGAGTAAATTCGTTTTGAAACTCCCTCTTCCGCTTCGCTTCACGTTCTTTTTGGTCAATACTTTCTTCTTACCGTTTGAAAAAGTTGTTAAACGATCCTAAGTTGACTATACGAAAACGAAATTAGCCCTTACAAAACAGAGCGAGGCAACATTGAGAGTTGAAGGATAGGTTGATTAGCCCGTCAAAATCAAACTGCTTTCGGGTGGGGGAGGGAAAACGGGATGAAAAATGGCACAGGCCCCTCCTCCAATTTGCATCTTGGGCTTGCCTGAGAGACGGGACCACCGACGCCGCCAGGCACAGAAAGCATCTCACAGCAGATAAAAAGCCCTAGACTAAAATTTCAAGACAAATTTTTTAACATTCGTAAAAAACAATTAGGCTACATTAAAAACAAAAATGTACAGTGTTGGTGAGCTTTTTAAACTCCCACGTACGAAGTAATAATATCAGTTTTACTATATGCTCGAGCAGGGGTAACGCACCAGAATAGTACAGATTTACAGTCCGATACTTTGTACTAACGTCCGAGGACGCTCCTAACGTTGCGGTGACTAGAATTTGAAATGCGAACAAAAATACCCTGGCGCCATCTAGCGGCAGTGATATTCTTAGCCTTTACAGCTTGCGCCCAGGTGCATGGGGATGAACCAAATTTTCACTCAATAATTAAGGAGGTCGTGGCTTGTTTGTTTCGTTAAAAGAAATGCCGTTGTACATTCTTCGCTTGGTGCAAGCAAGTGCTAGATAGTACCACACAGCGCTAGATGTTGCCAGATTCTGTCTGCTTTCAATCGGTGATAGTGCCACTTTAACCAGAATACGCCTAGTTTATAGTCTCTAGTAGTGCTAAAGCCTAGATTAGTTCGCAACTCGAAGCGGTATGGAGAGCAAAAGATGTCAAAACCGACCAACTGGTTTTTAAGTTAAAGGTACACCCGGCCTGCCTTATAACAGCCACGCGCTGATCACCACCAACGCATATAGCATCGTAAAGGTCAACTGGGATATAACTGCGTTCCTCGTAGCTACTGTCCTCAATTGGCATTGTGCATAATAGACGAACCAGTATGAACGCATTAATCGTGTCGTCACAAACCGGAATGATGCTCATATTTTAACATCACAATTTATCATTTTCTAAGCTAGTGTCGTACAATTTTGCTTCGGCGATCTATTGGAATAATTCATTTTAATTTTAACCGCATTAGTCTTTTAGGTTTTTGAACTCATGGTAATTATTAGAAAATTAGTAGATGCGCACACAGAGATGAAACGTCGTGGTTATTGTAAGCACGCAAGCATCATAAACTGCGGGACGCAGTAAATATAGTTAATTATTATTATTCAACAGAAAATCTCCTAGACGCAACATTTTAAAACGGATTTTTACCAAGGGATTGACTAACGGTAAGGAAATAGACCTTTGGGGCCATACTTAGTGTGGTGGATCGAGAAAAATGGCGCTGGGAATAATGTCCTTTTAACCTTCTCCAATTAAAGCAATTTTGACGTCGATGGCGATTCATAACGCGTAGTTTTTATTCTTCAAATCTAGCTGTCTGTTTCAGGCATGAAGACATGTGCTACGTATCTACAACGTAAGCAGATACGTGTATTTGTTCGTAACTTAACGTAAAATCGGCCATGCTGAGGTTTTCATGCTTGCGCTTTAGTGAAGTCAACAAGACTGGGACGGCCGCCAGGGTAGTATAAGCGCATACACATCATACGGACAGGCACAGTGTTCACGATGTAACAGGTAGTATCATAGGTTAGCGTCAAGTGACGACATATTGCCTACGAGATAGCATATGGAAGGCATAACTACAAGGGGCACCAGATTAAAATGTAAGGGAAAACAACGGCTTTTCTAGTCAAGACAGTGCTATGAGGGCGGGTTTCTTAGGCTTAAAAAAACGTTGTTTTCTCCAACAACAAAAACCGCGCGTTGTAGGCTTTAGAAATCCAGTCTAATAGCATTGGTTTCAGTAAGATGCTCTTCTTTTTCCCCTCCAGTGCCCCTTGCAGCTAACCCAGTTACTGGCTCTACCATAGAGTTATACACAATAATACTACGTTATGTCACTGCTCTATGCTGTAACGCCTAATTTTATATTCCATAAATATACACAAATGTAAATTATGTAAAGGAAAGAGGAAATCAGTGAATTATTTTCACGGTTCGGCTTGTGTTCCTCTTTCCTTTTTATAATTTACATCCCTTGCCACCAGGTCATCTGGGTGAATTAATGCAAGTTTTGTTTCTCGGCTCCGTGCCAGTTGACTGACTCAACATCACTCGGATCTTTTACAAAAGTAACGCTAAGAGGAGTTAAAGGTACATTCCGCCTGCATCATAACAGCCACGCGCAGATCGCCACCGCGCATGTTACTATCCCACCATTTCGCGAGACTCGGCGTAGTAACACAAGGCCAACTGAGATAGTAACTGTGTTCCTCACAGCGAGGAACGTAGCTACTATCTCAGTTGGTCTTTGGCTTAGAAGACGAAACAGCATGAACACAAAAAGTGTGTCGTCGCAAACTGGAAAGATTTCCGTATTTTAACATCAAACTTTATAATTTTTTAGGCTAGTATCTTAAACTTATTCTTCGGCGATCTATTGGCATAAATAATTTTAATTTTTGACCGCCTTTGTCTTTTAGATTTTTGATATCATGGTAATTATTAGCAAACTATTAAAAATTAGCTCATGCACACACACACAGATGAAACGTTTTGGTTATTGTAAGGGCGCAAAGGATCATAAAATCACAGGATGCTATTTAATAAGTTCCCAATATTGAACAGAAAATCTCGTAGACGCCACGTTTTAAAACGGGATTTTTAGCAAGGGATTGACTAACGGTCCGTAAATAGATCTTTGGGGCCGTTCTTGACGTGGAGGATCGAGAGAATTGGCGTTGGGAGGAAGTACCTTTAACTTTATCGGTAGGCACGTGAACTGAAGTTTGAGCCAAGAGGCGAGACACGCAATTTTTATTCCACTCGGCCTTGGCCTGAAGTAACGAACTCCTTACCCGCTTCTATAAAAAGTTCCAACGCTGCTACTTACCAATAGCAGTAGTGTTGTGATTGGTTCAAGCAATTGGTTATATATTGTACGTATTTATTAGATTAAAACTTGAATGGCGTAATCTTAACGAAAGATCATTCATAAAAGTAATTATAGTGTAGTGTGCGCGGCGTATCTTGAGTCCTGCACTTATTTTGTGATCGGCTACGTCTTCCTGGAGGGGGCGGGTTTAACCGACGGCCGCCATTGTTTTTTGTAACTACTTTGGATATCAACAAGGCACTCTGCGACCAAACACGTACAATCGATTATTTGGGTTTATTCTGGGGCGAACTCAAAATGGGCCGCGGACACTATAATAGCACTGTAACACAATTGGCTACCCGCGGTCGAAACCCAGAATTAACGAGAGATTGAACATGGCGGTAAAATCTACGTGGACACTTCAGCATAATATGCCCCTACGGGTGCTCCGTTATGCTATGCTTAAAGGTGCCTTTTCATCTTTTCAACTCCTAGATGCAGCACCGTAGAATCTTCGAGTAATATAAAGAATATAGCGGTAAATTAAGAAAAGATACAACACTTGGCAGCAGCGCCGCGAATCTGCTTAACTAAAACGAGGTCACGTGACCCACATCAGCCTATTGGATGACAGATAATCTGGAACGTGGATGCTGTGTTAAGAATATGGACAACGCTATCAAAATGGCGAACTGGCGCCTCTCAGTGGGGATTACCACCAAATGACAGGCTGCAGCATCTATATATATAGCCATTTGCCGCTATCTAGTTCTATCTAGCCCTTACTTTCAACTGGTGAAGGAACACACAAATAAATTTCTTTTTACACAATAAACTATCCACGTGCCTCCTTAATTATTGAGTGTAAAGTTGGTGTGTCCACGTGTACCAGGAAGCATGAGGTAAAATTAAGCCTAACGTAATGACGGGCGCTTTTTTCTCTAAATCGCAGAAACGCAGATTTTTGAACCGCTAGATGGGCGCCACCTATAGTGAAAGGGAAATCGTTGACATTGACAACTTGTTCCCAGGTGCACGTGGATGCACCAAGTTTACACAGTAATTGGCGGAGCGAAGCGTAACGGACACCAAATTGCAAAATTTTGGTCCGTTGGTTGCACATTTTTAGTCTGGGTGGAGGCCAAACGAAAGATCGGACTGGAATGAAATTTGGTACACGTTTCATACCCTAATTAGTATTGCTGAGCCAAAATTTCCGTAAATCGAACAATTATTACTGTAGAAATTTTAAAATTTTAGAATTTATTTCTAGCACTCACCATTGTAAATTTGGAGTCGTGAATAGTTAAGGAATTCCGACAAATCATACACCATGCTAATGGTAGTCAAGTGAACTTTAAAAAACACGGCAAATTAAATTTTGGTTGCTTCTTTCTAGCTAATAATCTTTTTCGACGTAACTCAACGAAATAATAGCATTTGATGCTTGCATTTAACCACTACAGTAACAAACGCAACCATAAAAACAAAAGGATTCCATTAACGACACACGTTAGTTTCATTTGAAAAAAGAATGCTTTGGAGATTATTCAATTCAACATGGCAACGAAAGTGGCGTCTACACTAGCGTTGGGAATCCCGAATATGAAACCTGAAATCGTCGTATCAAGGCCAAGCAGTATTATAAAACGATATTGACATCAGACGAAACACGAAAGCACGAAACACGAAACAACAGTATGCCCACCTTTCGCAATTCCTGGTTACCACGGTAACGTGAAGACTCGAAACCAAAACCGTGTTGCATCGCATAAAGGAATAGGCTTAATCTCGAACCACTGTAGTAAGCTGCTATACTTTGTTCCACATTATGTTTTCAGAAAACTGACTGTATGACGCCACGTTTTCTTCCACTACGAGTGTACAAAATCCCTAAACATCCCATTCGTAAACTCTCACAGTAACTTTGTTGAGTCTACAAGTGTGGTATCCACATGTTTTTGCACTTTTAGTGCAAGGAAACGAGTCGTCATCGAGTCAGTTTTCTGAAAACATAATGTGGAAGAAACTATACTAACGAAAGTAAATCGGAGATGAATATTATGCCTAAACGCTAAAAATTAGGCCTAAAACCTAAAACTAGGTCTAAAAGCTAACACATTTTAAACCTTAATTGTGATGGTTATTTCTTTCAGATTATATAATAGAGATCGCTGTTGCAGTCATAGAGTTAGGAAATAATATATTTTCTTGCATTGCGTGATAGAGGTGTGCCAGCTTAACATTTTCGTTGGTGGCGGTGTCAAATCTTATACCAAAGCAGTATTGTGAACCTTTTGAATCTTCTGACTGTTGTTAAAAACTAACTGATGATTGTTTGGCTTGCAGTTAAACGCCTTATTACGTGCTGTTTTATTTTTACTCGCGGCGATGGCCCACGTCTTCAGTGTTGGCTGCGAAAAGGAGGCTACAAAAAACTAAACAAAAACTAAATGCTGGAGCAAACGAAAGCTTGTTAACGTGAATTTGACACCTAACATAGGCCTACATTAAAAAAAAAAGGCCAGCAAAGAACAGCAGTACGTCACACCAAAAGGCAAACAGCCCATTAAGTATTGCACCCAGATTTTTAAGAATTATTAACAAATGTGGTATCGTCATTGAAATAAAAAACTAAATATAAGTTTGAAATGAAGATCCATTCGCTCCGCCTACAATAGGCTCAAAGCCTGTTTTCTAGTTAAGGAGACACGCGGCTTGTTTGTTGTGTGAAAATAAATTTCTTTGCGCAATCCTTCTCTTGTTGAAATGACGTGCTACATAAAACTAAAATAATGGTAGACGGTGCTAGATTCTGCAACGTATCATTCGTTGAAGAAGCACCTTTAACTCGCTCAGGCTATAAGTTTGGTTGAATTGCGATACTCGGTTTCGCCGTCGAACGACATCAACATTCGCCCAATCGACTGGAAATTTCTAGAAAACCATTAAATTCGCCACCGACAAAAAATAAAAAAATAAAAAGTTGAAATCGCGTTAATCTCCTAATTTCATCAATAACCGCCGAAAATGACATAAAAATCGCCACCTTAAACGTGTCGGCATCTCTTTCCTCGCCACCTTTTCCGTTTCCAAACAACGAACGCTGTAGGTGGCCGACGATGATTTTGGCGCCGGCGGGAAAAAATCGTTGCAGACGCGCGAAATTTGCTTCCCCCCCCCCCCCGCGGGCGGGGGGGGGGGGGGGTGAGGTAGGAGGAGGGCATCAAGTGGTGGCTTTGCTGACTGAGATAGACATTCGTTGGTAGCAATTAGGCCTAATTAATGGACTTGATTGCTAAGGACATCAACTTGCGAAGTCGAGAGAGACGTGGCGCGAGATCCGCCATCTTGTTTCAATGTAGAGCAAATGATGATTCGCTAAAGACAGATCAGGCATCATACGAAAACAGGTTCCACAACGCTGCCAGTACGCATTGACAAGAATACAGAATATAACTAAAGAATGACAATGGATGTGGCCGTTGCCCAAGGTTAAGGAAACAACGAGGGCTGTTTCGGTTATGAGAATGGCTGTCTGGCTTCACGAACCATTCTAATAAACCATGAAATGATCGTAATGCAAAATATGAATTTAAAAATTATGAAATCAACTCTCCTTATTGTGTGCGCAGCGTATCTAAGAGTCCTGCCCGTGTTTTATGATCGGATACACCTTCCTGGAAGGGGCGGCTTCAATCGACGACCGCCATTGTTTTTGTAACTATGTTGGATATCAACAAGGCACTCCACTACCAAAAATATGCAATCGATTATTTGTGTTCATTCTGGGCGAACTCAAGATGGGCCGCGGACATAATACCTTGTGTTTTCTTAAATGAATAAAAAAAAAAATGCAAACCTATTTACGTTGCCTTTAGGACTTAGTGTCAGACTGCATGAGCCTGAATTGACCCCCACGACGTTCGAGACCGAAGGACGAATCACTACCGCTCGGTCATACTGACATGGGCAAAATGAAACGGCCATAGGCAGGGTTTAACAGGCATTCTTTTCCGTTTGCGCATGTATTTATTTGATAATTGTACGTGTACGTAGGCAATACTGCTAATAATTGGCCACGTGTGGTATTATCAGGTAATTTGTTCGCCTTGGTCCCTCCAGCTTTTTTTTTAATGCAGCATGTTATTAATAAGATCCGAGTTTAAGTAGAGATCATTTTTCCGAGTCACTCGTGGCATTCCCAATACGATAAAAACGCCTCGTTTAAGCTCTCGTTTTTTTTTTCTTTTCAGTTCGTAAATCAGATCGTGATAATCGAAAAAATTATCAATAATAAACTAAGCTCTTGGGGTTTTATTACTGGTAATATTTAGCAAAAAGTTTGAAATAAGGTAAGGAATAAACACGTTAAAAAAACAACAGACACAGATTTAAAGAGGAAGTTGCCTTCCTTCCGTGCTTTTTACGTTTTTGGTGTTTAAAGGTTGAACAGTTGGTAAATTCGGCTTGAGACTGTATAGACAAGAATCTTCCTCAGCAGCACAAGTAGTGGATTTCCCGGTACACAGACGGTCCTGGGATCGAATCCTTGTCGTATAGTTGTTTTTTTTTTACTTTCTTTCTAACATTGATGTAGGATTATGTTTTATCTCAAGGCCAGTCTTTAATGCCACTCTACTTCGTTCTTGTTTGATAGCGATAATTTTTTGATGATCACGAGTCATTCCAAAATAAGAAAAACACTGAGCACTATAAACGAGGTGTTTTTATCAGCTTGGGAATGCAACGAGTGACTGAGAAAAATTATCTATGCTCAAACTAGACACGAGTGGTATTTGCCACGGTAATACCACGTTGCAACAAAAGTAAGATGTAGACACTAAAACGAAATTAATCGCATAATGGAGGGACTGACGCGAAAATTATCACAATATGGAGGGACTAAAGCTTGTAGCTCACAATTCCGTTCCGTTCCGTCACATCACGTTGCAGGCCGTCAAATTCCTGTTTGGATTAAAAGCAAGTAAATTAGAGCTGCTGCTTGTACTGCTCCGTCCCATTCCGTGAAGACCCGTCGGTTGATGGACGGAAGTGTCGAGACAGAATCCTTTCAGTCAAAACTGATCGCATCGGAGACGTTGTACACTGCTCCGTTCCGTCCCGTTCCGACGACTGACGTCAACGGATGGTCCAGCTCACATTGCTTCCATCGCTGACCGTTTATTCAGTTGGCTTCGCTGAGCTTTTAAATTTGATCGCGCCCAAATTGGCAATGCAAAGTAGAAGGACTTGTAGTGACCTTGAGTAGATAATTAAATAAAACGTCGTAGTAAATTAGGTATTATTAATTCTTTACACTCTGGCATGATGATATTTAGTCCAGAAGGCAACTGAAATAGGTTTGCTACTGTATTTAGTAGGAGAAAGGTGTTGTGCGTAGGCGGGTGACGGACGATGACGGCCATCGATTGTGACGGTAGGTGCGTACACTTCTCCGATGCGATCAGTTTTTGACTGAAAAGATTCTGCCTCGACATTCCGACAGGGCCGTCACGGAACGGGACGGAGTAGTATACGTGGCTCCTTTAATTTACATGCGTTTAATCCAAACAGAAAATTGACGTCGTGCGACGTGACGTGGTAGAACACAACGGAACGGAGTAGTGTGCTACAAGCTTCAGTCGACGGCGCGCACAACTCCTTTCACCTAGTAACTACAGATGGGAACCTATTTCGGTTGCCCTCTGGACTTAAATGTCATCATGCCCGTGCGTAAAGAATTAATCCTAACTTAGCACGACTATCTATTTAATTACCAACTTAAGGTCTTTCTTCATTTGCATTGCCAATTTGGGCGCGATCAGAATTAAATACTCAGAGCCGACTGAAACGTTTAGCGACGGAAGCAATATATGCTGCACCATCAGTTGCCGTCAGTTGTCGGAACGGGACGGAACGGAGCAGTGTGCCACAAGCTTAAGGCAAAAATTATCGCAAGATGGACGGACTAAGCCGAAAATTATCGCAAGATGGAGTGACTAAGATGGACGGACTAAGGCAACATTTTTTGCAAGATGGAGCGGCTAAGGGCGAAAATTATCGCAAGACGGAGCGGCTAAGGGCGAAAATTATCGCAAGATGGAGGGACTAAGGCAAAAATTATCGCAAGAAGGAGGGACTAAGGCGAAAATTATCGCAAGAAGGAGGGACTAATGCAAAAATTATCGCAAGATGGACGGACTAAGGCAAAAAAATTTGTAAGATGGAGGGGCTAAGGCAAAAATTATCGCAAGATGGAGTGACTAAGGCAAAAATTATCGCAAGCTAGAGGGACTAAGGCAAAGATTATTGAAAGCTAGAGAGACTAAGGCGAAAATTTTAGCAAGAGAGACTAAGGCGCAAATTATCGCAAGATGAAGGGACTAAGGCAAAAATTAACGTAAGATAGAGGGACTAAAGCGAGAATTATCGCAAGATGGATGGACTAAGGAAAAAAAATTATCGGATAATCAGTGGTTTTACTCTTGTACATTACTATTTCATTAACATAAATCGTTGTAAATTATACAGCCTGTTTCAGGGGTTATTGTGGGCTTTAGGAAGAAAAAAGTAGGAATTTAAATAAATATTTTTTAATAAAAAAAATTAGAAAATACAAGGAATTTTCGATAAAAAGTAACTTTCATTTTTTATTTTTGTAGTAGACATTGCATCGATTTTAGATTATGGTAACAATTTTTCTTTCAGTTTGTTGTATTTGAAATACAAATTAGATAGATAACGAACCAAATTTTCGCTAAAATATTCGTCAAGGCAAAATTTAACAATTATAAATTCTCGAATGAATAAAACAATTAACAAACTGCAGGTCGTATATTTTTTTAACAGCTGGTAATGAACTTGAACAAGAAAAATATCACTTTAAAAAATAAGGAACCATTAGTCTAAAATTAGGAAAAAACTAGGAAAATAAGGAATGTTTAAAAAAAAAAGGGGGAAAGAAGGACAAAGTAGGAGAATAAGGAATGTTTCCAAAAAAGTGGGCACTAAAGAAAAAGTAGGAAAATAACGATTGTCTCAAGAAAAGTGGGAAATAAGGAAAATAAGGAATGTTTCCCAAAAAAAAAGGAAATAAGGACAAAGTAGGAGAATAAGAAATGTTTCCAAAAAAGTGGGAATCAGGAAAAAGTAGGAAAATAGGAATGTTTCCTAAAAAAAAGGGAAATAAGGAAAAAGTATAAGAATTAGGAACGTTTCCAAAAAAAAGTGGAAAATAATGATAGAGTGGGAAAATATCGACTGTCTCCAGAAAAGTGGGAAATAAAAGTAGGAAAATAAGGAATGTTTCCAAAAAAAATAGGAAATAAAGACAAAATAGGATAATAACGACTGCACTGCGAAGACGATGTGTACTGGCAGTACACATCAATGTGTACCTTCTCATCCTCCACACACGAACTGTGTACAGAGAGAACACAATTTGTGTACTGGTAGTACACAAGAGAGAATGTGTACTCTTGGTGCACAGACTATGTACTGCCAGTACACAGTTCTTGTGGAGGCTGAGAAGGTACACATTTATGTGTACAGTCGGTACACATCGCCTTCACAGTGTGTGGCCATGGTTTTCATATCTATGAAAGAGCTGTTGTCATCTTTTTTTTTCAACGATTTTCTGTATACTAAACTACCGTCTTTAGTTAGGCATTATTGCGTAGTGATACCTTGGTGTACCGGAAGCCAATATTTTAATGCTGCGGCAAAAGCATTATTGACCGTTAACGTTTCATAATGGACGGCTAAATCGTTTTTCATTATTTTAATTTTTTTGAAACCTGTTGGTCTTGTTATGCCAATTGTTAGCATAAGGCCTCTTGACAGAATTGGAAGACTTCACTTCTCCGTGTAGGCCTATTGCAACTCACAAGTCGTCCGATCAACATTTAATCTCGAAAAACTAATAAGATTCCTTGAATTGCGCAAACTGAACGATAAACACTAATTTTGACATTGCAGAAACCATACAGAGTTATTTTTAGATTCCAAAATAACGATTTAACACCATCCTTTTGACAAACGACAACAACAACAACAACCGTGGAAGTCGCCATCTTGCTTAACCTCGCGCCGCTTCACTATAGTTATTCGTGTGTGGTCGCCGAAACGCGGAGTGAGTTATCATCATCTCCTTTCCCTTCTTCTTCCCCACCATCTATCTATCATTTCTTCATTCTGTCTTTCCCATTCGTTCATTTCTTTTCGTCGTACAGGCGTGAATTACAAGACCTGCGGTCGCTGTTGGCGAGGCTATGGCCACATACAATCACGTGACTAGCCGCGAGGAATGCGGCCTCTAGCGTGCGGCGCGGGCAACTATCCATCATGGCGCCTTTGTGTAGCGGTTGATATGCGTGTCGAATTGGCCGCTCACCCTTTTTGTGGCAGGAAAGGCGGAGCAATGGGGCGGGGAAGGGGCATCTGGTGGCGTTTGGCACAAGTTTAGGAGGACAAGCAAGTCACCGGACAACTTCATTCAAGTTTGTCTCCCTCCCTCTCTCTCTAGCCGAAACCCTGGTGGTGGAGAGTTGGAACAAAATGAAGAGCCTGTACTTTGCACTCGTTCAATTAGGGGTTTAGTCAGCCTTATGGTTATAATCTTTGACTATACATTCAGGGTAGTGTTGTAAAGAGGATATCGAACTTCTTTGGTTTGTACATTTCTGTGCAGCTATGGCAGCAAAATTCAATATGGCAGCGAAATGTAGAGGCCTATAGATTTGTAGAAGCACACTCACTCAGCATTGATCGACTTGCTTGAACTAAACAAAATGTTCGTAAGTGAAAGTCGAACATCATCGATACGCATTCCGTGCGTTCTTTCCCTTTTAGTGAGGCAGCGCTTGCAGCAGTTTGCTTAATGCCTACTTCACACGTCTGTAACTATTGCTAGTGGGCCAAAAGAAAAACCAACCCCATAGATTATTTAAAACAAAAACACTCAAATCACTAAAAAAAAACTTTATCGTCAAGGTTTGATTAGCATTCGAAATGAATAAAGACAATTTTATGGTACGTATAGAGCAGTGATATTTGCCGCCATATTGGCACTAGTATGGGTTTTGGAGGGCACAACTACAAGGTGCACTACACAAAAATGGAGGGAAAAACAACGGAAGAGTGGATTTCTTAGGCTTAAAATAACGTTGTTTTCTCCAACAACAAAAATCGCGCATTTTAGGTCTAAGAAATCACTCTTCACAGCATCGGCTTCAGTATGACACTCTTCTGTTTCTCTCCTTAGTGCCCCTTGCAGCTAACCCATTAAGGCTCCAGCATAGAGTTATATACAATAATACTACGTCGTGTCACTGCTCTATTCACCGAATGACAGGTTGCAGCATCTAGCGTCTACCATTATTTAGTTCTATGTAGCAGTTGACTTCAACAAACGAAGGAATGCGCAAAGAAATTTCTTTTTACACAAAAAAAAAGCCACGTGTCTCCTTAATTATTGAGTATAAAGTTGGTGCGTCCACGTGCACCAGGGTGCAAGTGGTTTAGGTTAACGATATCACTGTCACTAGAAGGTGGCGCCCATCTAGCTGTTCAAAATCTGCATTTCAAAACGGAAATATACATACCCAACCAACTTTACACTCAATAATTAAGGAGGCAGCACGTGGCGCGTTTGTTTCACAAAAAATCAATTTATTTGTGTGCTCCTTCCCACTTGTTGAAAGTAAGGGCTAGACGACAGAACTAGATAGCAGTAAATGATTATAGGGCAGTGACACGACGTAGTATTATTGTATATAACTCTATGCTGGAGCCTTAATGGGTTAGCTGCAAGGGGCACTGCAGAGAGAAAAATAGAAGGGCGTCATACTGAAGCCGATGCTGTGAAGAGTGATTTCTTAGACCGAAAACGCGCGATTTTTGTTGTTGGAGAAAACAACGTTATTTTAAGCCTAAGAAATCCGCTCTTCCGTTGTTTTTCCCTCTATTTTTATGTAGTGCACCTTGTAGTTATGCCCTCCAAAACCCATACTGGTGCCAATATGGCGGCTAATGTCACTGCTCTATACATGCTACAGCCTGTCATTTGGTGGCAATCACCCTTTAAATCTACCGTAAATATAAAAACACGGCTTCGGTTTACAGTAGATTGTCAAACTTTTTCCACAATGTTTTTGTTCATCCAAGCTAGCACTTATTTTCTTGCAACATAGAAGCATCTAGGGAGAAATGCCGAGTCCTTGCCTGGATGGCAGTCGGCCGTGATACAGTCTTGACTTAGGTATACCATAAACTGAACAAAATTTCGTTATAACGATGTCAAACATCCATGGCACTAAGTAGTGTTAAACTACACAAATTAACGAGTATATTGGTCAGTCTTGAAGTTAAAATTTGACTGCATTTAATATAATATTGTTAAGAGAATTAGTTTTGCACGTTGATACCACTCGATGGCGCTAAACTACAATATTATAATGTGTGGAGATGTGTAGACATTCAGTCAACCCACAATTTGACGCCATTGAATATGATATTCTTAAGAGATTAGCTAACCCCATGGGTTTTACACGTCAGTCCCCCCCCCCCCCCCATGGCATAAACTACAATATTACTCTGTAGGCATTAATAAATGTATCCTCTTTCTCGAAACCAAAACCGGAACAAACGACGAACCTGCAAAAATGTCAAATCAGCTCCATGGTTTATAATGTCCCACTCGTTCGTGCGAGCGAAAATTATTTATTCGAGTAACACGTTCGAAAAAAACAGCGCTGCCCTCTATAGAGCAGTGACACGACGTAGTATTATTGTATATAACTCTATGCTGGAGCCTTAATGGGTTAGCTGTGCAAGGGGCACTGCAGAGAGAAACAAAAGGGCGTCATACAGAAGACGATGCTGTGAAGAGTGATTTCTTAGCCCTAAAATGCGCGATTTTTGTTATTGGAGAAAACAACGTTATTTTAAGCCTAAGAAATCCGCTCTTCCGTTGTTTTTCCCTCCATTTTTATATAGTGCACCTTGTAGTTATGCCCTCCAAAACCCATACTGGTGCCAATATGGCGGCAAATGTCACTGCTCTATACGATGAAATTGACGACACATTTTTTTTTTGCCTCCATGCACTTTGTAAATTCAAGGAGAGATGGCTATGTTATCCTAGGAGTTGGTTAACAAAAAAAGGGGCGAACTCTACATTATCTTAAAACTGCGTTGGAGGGGGGTGGTTAAATGTGGGGGTCCGTGCAAAGCAACGCAACGCCACGCTCCCTCTTGTGACAATTTTTTTTGTGCAACTCGTGTTAACCATTCAAACCCACAACGACAACGTGTAATGATGACTGTGAGCTGCAGGAGGGCTTGCACGAGACTTTAAAGGGAGGAGGGTGGGGAGGGGGAGAAGTCGGGGAGGGGGGAGGAGGGTTAAACTCGCCATATATCCTCATGTCATGACAATGGTTCACAAAAGCCAGTACCACACAGCTTCGAACTTGTCCAGCGATAAAGTCTTTCGACCCCATACTGTCCTGACGACAGTGGCTCCCTCTTCTCAGGCTCTTTGCGTTGAAAAATGTCGTTTCAAAAGGGTGATGATTTTTGGTAATAGATCGCTAGTTTCGCCGGTCTTGTCTGCTACACGACTTGGGGGCTAGGAACAAGTAGGGCTACACTGTGGTGGCTGTGTGTTCACTCGTATAGAAGACGCTTCATGTCGCCTCTCATGTGACGATAATACATAATATACAGAAAGAGAAGCGACATGAAGCGCCCTTGATATACAGTGTGGTGTCTGTATGTTTACCAGTATATAGAGGGCGCTTCATGTCGCCTCTGTTTCTGTATATGTATTATCGTCACATCATAACTCAGGTGATTACACAAGAATATATAAACAGAAAGAGAGGCGACGTGAAGCACTCTCTACCTACAGGCAAACACACAGACACCCCATACACAAACCGCACAGCCTTCACTCATTACAACCAAAACAGTTAGCCTAGTGAGATTTACGTCTTCATATAGGACTTACTGTGCTTAAATTCAGCAAAAAAACAGTAAGACCGAAAGTAAGTTTTTAAAAATAAACATGAATGAATACTTGAATCTGATACTGTGGTGCATTCCCCAATTACAATGACGATAATTATAATAACGAACCGTTCAGAAAAATAGTCCCAATTTTAAGTATCATAATTAACTATAGATATCGCACATTAACTCTTTCAAGCGTACGTGGGGCCCTAGCGGTAATTGAAGCTACTAATACCGCTCATATAGCTTTGCCTCCTTGCTGCTCTGCACGCAAAGCATTAGCAGAAGTGTTAGTAGCCGCAGCTAACACCAGGGCGACGCGTAGGCTTGGAAGAGGTAAGATGACCAACTTCGCGTTGATGGTATGTGGTTGAGAAAGGAAAAACACGCCGTCGCATGTGAAAATCGGCTGTATTCTGGATACGTAGTTCGCATAGGATGATTAAATTTTTTTGTAGACATTGTCCAGTACATTCTTTCACCTTTTCTCAACTACTTTCAAGCAACACCTCAAACTTACGGTAGTGAAGGAACAATTTAACCAGTTGAATATATTGGCTAATAAAACTAACTCGTGCGGTTTGAGACATATATGGCAGTGGAAAGCGTTAAATTTTAACTTGGGGCCATCCCCAAATTAAATAGTACTAGCGGAGTCGCTCGCTCATTCCGCGTCGTCTCGCTGCGCTCGAGGAGATTTCTTGCTGCAACACTTATGATACAGACCTTTCACATAGGAAGCGATCAAGCAAATTATAAGAGTGTAGTATGCGATATCGGTTATCTCGAGAGAAGGTCAATATTATTTTTTTACGTCCAAGGAGTCAAGCAAAAAGATCAAGCAATTTATCAGAAAACCGCTGGTTCTGATGACAAACGCTGATTCTCGTTCGCTTCGCTCACTCAATCAGCGCAAATATTTTCTCAGAAACGTGACTGAATCATTGTAACCACCAAGAACCGCACATCACTTGTAAATTATGTTAGTATACACATTATATGGGTTTTCTTGTTTTACTTATTTTAAGAATATTGTTCTTCACGTCCTGCTCAGTACATATTTTTCCATGGGCATCTTATCATTTCACTTTCTGATGACCCCTAACTTGGAAAAACATCTGAAGCACGTCAGATGTAATCTTCTACGAAGGGAGAGATGAAAGGATGATAGAGTGAAGCGAGACACACATTGATAAGGTTTAGTTTACGAAATCGATAGCTTTGCCCGCTCACTCCACACACTGCCATGTTTCAGAAACGCGAATGTATCAGTGCTTCAGAATCCACGAAAATGACGCCCTTTTAAAACCATATCTGTGGGTCTGTTTTTTCCATGCATCAAGCCAGTTGGTATGAAACCAATTTTAAGTTGTATATGTGGTGTGTTGCAAAATACGTCGTCCGTACATCTCTCTTCGCTCGAGGAGGTTTTCATGAACAAACCTCATGACGTCATGAACAAACATCATGCGGGTAAATAAAACTTTGACGTTAGTTTTTCAGGTTCTTTCGCATATTTGAGGGTGAAAATATCAAGTTACAGCGATGAAAATAGGCCTATTAAAAGCGAAATTTAACTATCTTGTATCAACAGATGGTAATGCTTAGCTGGTTGACACAGTGGATAAGCTTATGTTAGGGACGAGACTGAGTCACAAGTTACCTTTACGCCATTTTGGTCCAGGTTTAATGATGTTTTCGGTGTTTGCTCGCCTGCCAACTGGTACAGCCTAAAAAGGTATGGTGGTGAATTGTGACTAATATGTCCCTAAATAAATAATATAAATGGGGGAAGAAAAGATTCTAATAAAGTTGGCCGAAAATTGTTCACATGTGGAATGGTTGGGGTTGATGATTGGAATGCCAGAAAAGGCTTCACTTAGTTACCACCCCTAAGTTGGCCGTTTAGGGCAAGTAACAATTGGCATGAGCATATGGGATACAAGTATTGTTACATGAATAGAAACATAAAATACATCAGATTTAGACAATCAGTTGTACTAACAGGCATTATTAAAGGTCAAAGATTATAATATAGTTCTTGCAGGGAAAGGGAGGACGGAGTAGTTCCAGCCGAGTGTCGCCAGGAGACGGCGCCGCAGGCTGAAGGAGTACCGGAACCGCACCGACGCACCGGGACCAATGACCAATGGGCAGGAGCCTCTCTTGGCAGCTCCAACCGACGTGCCGATGCGAAGCCCCGGAACCAATCATGCTGCATGCGACGAACCCTGTCGACACAATCTTTCGTTTGGTCCTACTCCCATCTTTGTAGGTGCTTTGGTTCCAGAGGAGTAGAGGTACAAACACGCACGCACGCACATCGTAAGATTTTAATGATGTAGATGTTGTAACCCTAGTCATCAAGGCAACAAAATGGTCCATAGGGTAAGCATTACCCATAAATGGACCTATTGCGGAGATTTACTGACCTCCATTTCCGGAAACGGTCACGTCCCGTTTCGCCAAAAAGAAAGCAGATTATAAAAGCTTTTGCCTAAAGGGCAGATACCATTCACGAATACCATTCACGAAATTTTGGGGGCACGAAATTTAAAACATGATTACCGTGTAATGGTCAGACATTCATATAGACAAACACCCATTTTGCAGAACCCCGTTTTACGGAATGATTTGTTACATATTACGTGCTTCGCTCGTGCTACCGCGCTCGCTGCGGCTAAGCACATTACATCAGAAACCACAACTAATCACAAATTCCTTCCAATTCGGCAAGCTTCTTTAATTTCTGCAATGTTAAATTTTCGAAGAATATTTTTGATTCTGCGAAACGGGATTTTGCAAAACGGGAATTCCCGTTTGGGAAAGGGTAACCATCACGTGTATAACTAACTGTTCTTAAAAGGGAAACTTGGAATCGACGTAGTGACGACCAAGCATTCTAAACAACATTTGAAGTACACGTTTTTTTCGTCTTTGTTGCCAGGTTTCAAAACGCAAATAAATACCACTGCTTGTGTCTGTTAAACGTTTGCCTTTTAAATCCGCATTATTGTGAGCACGGTGTATCTTGAGTCCTGCAAGTATTTTGTGAACGGCTACGTCTTCCTGGTTGGGGTGACTTTAATCGATGGCCGCCATTGTTTTTGTAACCATCTTGGATATCAACAAGGCACTCTGCTACTGAAAACGCACAATCGATTATCTGTGTTCGTTCTGCGGAGAACTCAAGATAGGCCGCGGACACTATATACACAGAGATGAGGTATTAAATTTCGTGTACGTCAAATTTTGTCGAATTAGTTTTGGCGTAACGGGATTTGGCGAAACGGGTCGAGCTCACCCTGGAGACATATGGCATTAGGAGTAAAGGAATCACAGTATTACGACGGCGAAAATCAGTTGTTCTGCAGCATCCAGTAATTTTTCTTTCACGAGGTTCGTTTCTCTGAACAAAACAGTGGCGCCATCTACATTAGGGGGTTGCGACTTGCTCATCCTTTCTTACAGTAGTGATGAGGCCGTAAATAAATGCCGGAAATTTTACCACTTATAAGTAATACATGTATCTGATATCTTTATCTTACTAAACGCTGGACTAGGCCAGCGTATGAGTAAAAGTTATATTTTACTGGAGTTTTATCAACTCATACTCACGTTTGGATCTATAACTGACCTGCAAGCCTTGCGTGTCAGGCCTGGAAGCAAACTGACAGTGCGCTTGCTGCTATCTTATCAGAAGAATTTAGTTTTGTCCGTGACATCAGCATTTTTCCGACGATTTTCTCCTTTTTTTTTTTCTGGGGGGAGGGGGATTGACAGCGTTTAATGGTTCCCTAATAACACTCCAATTTACACCGATTAACATAAAGTATTTCAGTCAGAAATTAGCAGTGGTACAACAAGGAGCTTACTGACCATACGGGAAAAAGGGAAAATTTCCCGTAGGACGTAATCGCAGTAGGCGTATGGGGCGTTAACCAGTAACAATTCCCCGTTTTGAGGCTTACTCTTTCGTAATTTTGTGGAATTAACACTGTTAGGTTGAAACAGCTGACGTAACTTAAGACCTGCAATGCTTCGTGCATTAATTTTTGAACTTTTTGAAGGTGCAATATTAAAGTTTGGTTTCCCTCGAAAATTTGGGTTAGGCCTACTATTCTTTAATGCTCTCTCCCTGTCTTCCGCACCGCCTCCAACCAACACTATTATAAAAGAGTTCTGAAGCATCTCCTGAAATTTGGAGTTTACAGCTCCAAAAAAGTGAAATCAGTGGTCCAGTGTGAGTGTCAATATTTCCCGGGCTTAATTAACCGTGTCAGTACGCCCCTAGCTACGAGCCTAAAGAATGATGTCAGTATCACTACTTTATATGCTTGTCATCCTACCATGGCACTATAAACCTATTTTGGGGATAACTTGTACCGTATGACGAATTCTGCTGACCTGTAAGTTTTAGACCACCGGTATTGTATAGTTCCACAATAAATACGACATGGCTATTGGAAAAGAACGCTGTTAGTTACACTGTACCCAAGAAATAGCCACTCCGGAGTCTAGAGCAACAGCCGTGGGAGTTCCGTCGTATAAGCCTATTACAAAAACAACAATAAACTTCCTCTCTAGAGATTGGACTCCATAACTTTCGAATTCGTTCTACTCCGTGTAGCTGCAATAACGCTGTATACGCTGCCATCCAACCCGGCTATTGCACTATTGTTTTCCCTCCCTCCGTCGTGA
>JAHWFP010130371.1:4716-17640 GCA_023313725.1 Lithobius niger
TTTTGGGGCAAAGGCTTAGTTTGGCCGTCAGAAATTAATGAAAGCCGCACTCTAGCACTGACGGACATACAAGAGTTCCATGTTCCCAGCTGACATCTTTTTCTCGTAAACAGTTCAGATAAGTGGGTTGTTATTGTCAGTTTAGTGTTTGGTTTTGTTGTTATTGTCGTTAGGTTAAAGGTTATAGGTACCGGCTTCTGTTTGGCGTTTCACTTGTAATGAACTGGTTGGGGTTTGGCGTTTCACTTGACGGACTTTGGCCCAGTTGATGCTTTCCTGCGCGGCGCCGTGTGCCTCGAGCGAGCCTGCCGGCAACAAGATGGCATCACAGCCTACCTCCCGTAGTGTTAACTTTGGACCTAAATCACGGCCAAACGGTGCGTTTGCCCCAAAAATGAAAGAGGAAAACATTATTTAGCAGGTAATTCTTAGTCCATTAAAAAAAAAAAAAATCGGACGGGAGTCCGTATTCTTCCGATGTTCCTGGTACGATCATAGTGACAGAGAAACAGAGCAGGGAGAGAGTGTGGTAAACATGGAAATGGTATTGGTCCTGTTGAAGATGATGGGGCATCTGAAGGTGGTTCTTGTGGTGGGGAGCCTTTGGTAGAGGTAGAGACGTTTATCAGTTGGTTGGGGGAAAATGTGGAAGAATCGAAGCAGTCAAAATGGAATTGGTGTAGCAGGGGTAAATTCCGTAGTCCTAAAGATTTTGTCCAGACTTTAGAGCCAATTAGAGATTTCTAAGCCGATCATTATACCAACCAATGCTCACAAACATCGGCGATGAACCAAAATGTCTACTCTGTCCCGTCCGTGCTTTACGCTACTACATCAAAAAGACAGAAGTTGACGAATGCCGCGAGGACAGAAGACAACTTTTCTGACCCCTCAATCAAGGACAGCATTGGCGTTACTTCAGCCACCATGATCGCAAGATGGATCGAAACAGTCGTCCACAACGCCTATTAGGACCTCAACATCGACCGGCCTGACAACAATATCAGGGTCACCGCTCATGAACTTGAGGTACTCTCCACAGCTATGTTTCAATCGGTGAAATCCTCCAAGCGACATCCTGGAGAAGTCAATCTGTCTTCACAAACACTATTTCAGTGATATGTCAAGACAAGAAGAAGGACTACACTGTCTGGGAGCCACCGTCACAGCCAGATTGTCGTCCAACCCCCCCCCCCCCCCCAAGCACTTTTCAAGACGGAAGCAAGACCCTCCTCAGAAAACGGCCCTTTTCAGGAGCACTACATTTTGTGAAAGAGAACCAAATTTACTGTTTCACATTTGTCTTTGTTTCAATAAAGTGCTAAGTTTATAACCTTTTGGGGGAACTAGCTCATAACCTAGGGTAACCCGTTATGCGACACCCGCCACCTTCATTGATGAGGTCTACTGTAAATGCAAGAATTTACAGGTAGTGAATATTTTCCAAAACGGCTAATAGAAAGCCAAATTAACCAGGGGAGGGGGCAGGGAGGTTAAAATTGGTTTCTATAGCCTATTACGGAAATATATACTACTTGTGCCCACCTACCTCCCCTCTTGTGTCACCACCATGACCTAGTGTGAAGAAGAAAGATGGCGGGCTGCCTCCCCGAAAGTTTTTATCGGAGGGCCTGTGCACGGCGCAGATGCAGTCGAAGTTACCCAGCCGGCAGGATCAAGTGAGATAAGAAACATCAAGGGAAAGAAGCATTACAGGAACTGAATGCAAGAATTTACAGGCTGTAGAAACCATTTCCCCCCCCCCCCCCTCCCCGGTAAGTTTGGCTGTTTTAACTTCCTTCCTAAAATACTTACCTGTAATTTTCAGGTTTTGGTTTTAGAAAAATCATTACATCCTAAACTTTTAAGAGTGATAGTTAGGTAATAGCACTCCCGCTAGTTGCCACAAGCACCGCTAGGCACACAACCGTTTCCTGCTCATATTTCTTTTCCAACGACTGATGGAACTGCATCGTTGGTTTTTTTTAGCTCCGACCTTTTCTTATGCCCTGTAAACCTTTGTGTAGTTCCCACGGCAAGAGACTCAATGCCACATAACCCATACCTGCTGTGTCATCGGTGTAGATTGTGCGATTTTCATACGAACTTTTGCCCGGAATTTTATGTTGGTGTGCCAGTCGAGAAGATTGAAAGTTTCGAAGCAGCGTGAGCAGAGACCCCGGAAACGCACTTTGTTGTTGGACTGTTTCACCCGTTCAAAAGTACTGATTCTTCATCTCAACCACCGAGTGATTCTATTCAGCTAAGTGATTTGGAAGATTCGGTTGGGAGGTCCCCCTCATTAACACCTCCCATCCCTTCTACCCCAACTCACGCGAGGCCTAAGTCGACGGCTAAACCAGCCCAAGTCGATGCTGTGTTTCTGGAAGCGATAACTATTTGTTTAAACCAGCAATATCACTAAGCGTCACATAACTCGTTCCTTAGAGCTTCAGAATGAAGTCGGTTCCACTTTTGAGTTGACCTCTCCCCCCACCCCCACCCCCAGCGATTTTCAAAAACGTTTTTGTAATAATTTGGCTGAATGCAATTCTCCGTTAGTGGATGAGTCACCCATCTTTACACGCGTCGCTGTCAGTGTCGGAACGTTTGCCGTCGCTGTCGGGCCATTTACCTAATGTTATCCTGGAGGATGATGTGTCACCTGAAAAGGGAGTGTGCCGTTTTTCCCCCGCTCAATTCCCCCACTTTATCACTGATCCATTATCGGTCTCAACCGTCCTGCAAACGCTCTCAAAGTCAGGAGCAGGAATTTTTGTGCCTAGAAAATTGAAATCGAGACAGGTGGTATGTTGATAGGTTTTGCTGTGGTCGGACATCTCGAACTTCCAACTGGCGTAGTAACCTGTGGCGAATGATGTGACCTATATTGCTGATTGAATTGTGCGGGTCTGTTATACAGGGTCACGGGTGTACCAAAAACGTCTGGCCAAACTTTCAGGGTGTAGTCTATGATGAAAAGTAAAATAAAAAGGTCTATAAACATGAGTCCGGAAATGCATCCGTTTTCCGTTACCGCCCCCCCCCCCCCCCCAAAGTTAAGGGTAAAATGTTGGAAGTTTTTCCATAATTTCCCACCTAATTTGTCCAAACTGCAATTGACACATCCTTCTTGCAATTTCATTACTTCATAATGTATGTCGTAAAACTTTGCGGTTGAGGCAGTAATGGAGGAAGGGGACAAGTTGGGGCGAGGGGGCCTCTTTAGCAGTTTTACTGAAACAAACGCTGTGTCGCCATGCAGAGCACCAAAATCTCCAATCTGGTACCGTCTTCAGTTTAGAAGAGAGAAATTTGTGCCTTTTGTGACTACAAAAGATGCTTGATGTGTCCACCATGCGATCCACCACAGGCAAGGGTACGCCTTTGGCAAATGTGTTAAAAAACACCGGGTTTATTTTGGATTGTATGGCAATACTCAACAACCTGCTGAATACACAAGTGACTTTAGGTGTCCCCACAAGTAAAAGTCAAGTGGATTCTGATCTGTTGAACGTGGGGGCCACGCATGAGGTCCACCTCGACTAATCCATCGAGCTGGGTACGCACGATTTAGGAATTGTCGTGCTAGAAGGCCTTTTGTCTCGTTTTGATGTGTAGGCTGCTAGGATCCGTCATGAAGGTTTGACCAGAGACCTTTCAAAGAACAAAGGAAGTCCCCCCCCCCCCTTTCTCCATCCGCAAAGCTTTGAGACCTCAAATCAACATTACATTATGAAGTAATGAAATTACAAGAAGGATGTGTCAATTGTAGTTGTTTGGACAAATTAGGTGGGAAGTTATGGAAAAACTTCACCGTTTTACCCCTAACTGTGGGGGGCTGTAACGGAAAAAGGATGCATTTCCGGACTCATGCGTAGGACTTTTTAGTCTTACTTTTGATCATGGACGACTACACCCTGAAAGTTTGGCCAGACCTTTTAGGTACACCCTGTATACTAGCAGGTTGGATCCAGCTTACCCCCTACTCTTACAGCACGACGCACAAGGGAACAAAGCTGTTCTGGTTGGCTGAGAGCTCAGCGAACAGAAACTGGCTGGAAGGAGCAAGTAGCTTGGAGTGGCTTGCTTGACAGCTGACTGTAGCAGTTTGAAGGAGTAAAGGCCTGATTTAAAGAAGGTGCAATACAAGTTATACTTGTTTAAAAAGTGAAAGGCCATGGATTATCATGAATTACTGATGGATTTTTATAGCTTGTATAAATAAAAATGACAGATTAATAGAAGGAGGTTTCGAAATGCCAGGTTTGCCGTTAGGAGTGAGAATTCAAAGGATTGGTTTTGGAAGTGTAAACCACAATGCCATTTTGGTTACAAGATAAACTGACAAAATAGGCGTTTTAAAAACACGGTGATTTAGCCAGCCTAGTCATGTTAAATTAAAACTGCCAAGTGCTTACGTGAAGATTAAAGAAATACAACTAGCTAAAATATTTTTTAAGTGGCATTGCTGTTGTTTTATAGTAAACATCGCAAAACAGGACTATAGGCCTAATTGGCAAAATTGAAAATCGGTCTTTGTACAAAAAAGTAATACTGCAGTATAAATGTACACGAGGGTTGACATTAGCAGATCCTTTACCTCTATTTACAACATGGTCATGGAATCTAAGCAGATTTATGCCTAAACGCTTGAAAATTGACTTTACAAATATACAGAGAACGAAATCATTTTAGCGGTGATGACTTCCGGTTGTTGAAGTTGCTGGTGGAAAGTGTTCATAGTTTAATTTCAAAGTTCAAATTAAAAATTGTGTTCCCGTATGATTGTAAGGAATTCTTCAAGCTGTCGAATGTGGAAAACTGCATTAAAAAATGTTCATTTTTGAGGAAGAGGCAGAAGGAATACTATGTTCATTGGTGTGGCACTGAGTAGCATAGACATTACTTACGTACGGAGGAATGTTGGCCCAAGGAGGCCAAGTTAACGCCAATTTCGAATTCTAATGGACTGTAAATAGGTGGTAGTGTTTGGAGTTTTATTACGTGCCTGAAGATGATAGTCGGCTAGGTTTCTCCATCAACAGCAAATAGACTATCGAAAATTCGCCAAGAATTGTTATATCGTTCTTGCCTGTCTGGAATATTGCGTATTTTCCTCCGTACATAATAATGTCGTCTGCTACGTTCCAGAGTATGAATCTAGATGAGTAGCATAGAAAAAAAGTGATGAAGTTGGTCCCCCTTTCATTTCCAAGTGTGTTACCATAGCCTAAATGACATTTCCTAATCCTAACTCTGGCCTTGTTGATGAAAGTGTCTCACGTGTCGTGTTGCAGTCGACCCCATCCGCGTCTGTAGCACGTGACCTGCTGCTGTCGCTATCATTGTCGGGTGTCATACCGCCGGTAATTGATAAATCTTGATCGCAGTTGGAAAAGATTGGGGATCGCGTGGTGGTGAATTCGCGTTGCTGCTTGTCACCCCGTGACTCTCTCAGTGGCAACCAGTTACAGCTCGTGTCAGATAACTCTTTGTTCGTTATTGACATTGTGTTATTGACATTGCGTTATTGACATTGTTATTGACGGGGAATGACAAAGACAGGGAAGACAATGACGTAGATTCCATTGTTTCCGAACCTCTGGAGTGCTGTACCGAACGGCTCAAATGGCAAAATGTGGTGGACACGGTTAACCGTATCCTTCCTGGCGGGTTTCGCAAGAAAATGGTAAAGCCGACCCCATTGTAAATGATCCGGCACTTACTTTCGCGAACTCTGATTGTGCTACAAGGCTTCCATTGAATTTACTTCAATCTCAAGCGATGTTTTGTAAGTTACTGGACATTGTCACATTGATGGTGCGTTACGTTTTGGAGGTAAACAGCTCTCGATGGTTGTTCCCTTTCTCCTCATGACAACAGAAAGGCAAAGTTCTTCTTTAGTTTAACAATCTTTCCCCCCTTCACTTGTGCCGCTACAGGACCTATGAGGAAACAGAATATGTGCCAGCAGAGATGCGTGTGGAACTCCACTCCACTCTTACCCGTCCGCAATTTTTCAAAATCCAGGCAACACAGTTTGAGGAAGATAAAATTTTTCTTTTTGCTACGCTGCTAGCAAATTCCTTTAAAGATTTACTGTATTCAGCCTCGACGGCAGCATTGAAAACTTTCGCAGCTAGCCCTGTCGAATCCATACACATACACTTACTGGAGGGTACGTTAAACTGATATGCAAGGCATCAGAATGTCATGCGGACTCGTTCTCTATACAATGCAGTGCCGTAGTCCTTTCACTGTGGCAACTCCTTTTTCGTGGTTCAACCAGAGGCACCGGACTTTGACAACCTGCAGCCAAGGAACAGCAGTACGACAACCCGTTCCGTCAAAGTAGCCCGAAGGGACCCAACCGTTAACTTTGACCAGTAGTGGAACCAGGATTTTCGCTGAAGAGGGTAAGCAAAAAAAAAAAAAAAACATGTAAGGGCGGGGTGTACTCTCGCCCTTAACAGTAACCATGAATGGTGTCTGGTGTCGCAGGTGGCTGTCATGTGAGATCTTCTCTCACAAAATTGATGTACATTCTACTTCACTCTGTTAAAAGTGACAAAGATTGTAGTTTAACCCTTTCCATTATCGTGTTTTAAACTTTTATCCTCTGGATGAAGTTGTCGGCATGATTCTGAAACGTCAAGGTGTGATATTATTCTTTTCTCATAGCCTATGTGCGAAACTTTCACGAAGCTGTAACTTTTTTTTTTTTTAGAAACATTATTGTTTATATTATTGTCTTGTTTGGGGAAATTATAAATTGGGTAGGCCTAAATAAAAATGTAAAGGCTTGAACACTGCGCAACAAAAAGTTTCTATAATTAAAGTTTCTCTTTAGGCCAAGTACAAAGACAAAGGCAATGAACTGGCAGAAGACCAAATACAACAGGTTTGTTGTACATGTATCTCTGAAATTTAAACTGTTATTGTTTAATTTCTTAACTACGGGAAACATGCAAAATTAATTATGCATTCTGATTTCAGATGTCTAAACAACTAGAGGTATTCAGAGAAAAGCTAGGAGAATTTGCCAGCAAATACAAAAATGAAATCAGGAAAAATCCCCAGTTCCGACGTCAGTTTCAAGATATGTGTGCCTCTATTGGTGTGGACCCTTTGGCGTGTAAGTTCAATAACAAGCTAGAAAATACAGTAAGCTCTCTTTATATTGAACATGTCCATTTCAGTGAATTCTTGATACGGAAGGTTCCTTTAAAGTGAACTGAGGTATGTGAGCTCATAATTCCTTATACACAGTTGACGCAAAACTTAGGCTCAACTATAGAGTTCACAGCACGATATCGAGATGCAGATTTTTGGCAGTTTTTTATCGTTGTTTTTTGCCTACGATCTTCTACCTTCTTCAGACCTTTTGGGTCTGCACAAACACTTTTCTTCAGATTATAGTAGTCTGCTACTATGATAAAACTGCTGAAAATTCGCCCCTCAACATGGTGGTGAGAACTGTTGGATTGAGCATAAATTATTTTTCAATTTAAGAAACCAAAGTAAAATTAGTCTTTCAGCTTTCAGAACCTACAGAGTGTAAAAAATCTGACATATTAATTCGAACTTTATCTAAGTATTGATCGCACTGTGAGGAGAGTATGCGTAAATTGTAGGTTTGCATTGTTCACCCAAAAATTGTTGCAATTTTGACTTGTGGTTCGGGTTTGCCTTTGTCGTCGTGCATTGATTTCTCGGTCGATAACAACTTTTTTAAATTGGTTCCTTATAAGGATGGTTTTTAGTATATGAAAAGACTTTACTGCACTGAAAAAGGTTTTTTTTTTTATATGAAGCTTTTCCTTATACAGAGGAACTGTTCCTTATTCTTTGTATAGAGGTATTTTCACCATACGAACAAAAGGTCACCAACCAGGCAACCAAATAATTAAAACTTCTTTATAGTCTAAGGTCATTATATTGAGCGGCTATTCTATGTTTGATTGTTTAAGAAATACAGTAAAATAAACACAGTTAAAAAATTCAGTTTAGGAATGCAGTTAAAATTGCAATTTGTTGCAATTTTCTTCTGAATTATTGCTGATACCCATTTGTGTGAACAATGCAAGCACTTTCACCTAAACGTTTGACTCGTGCTGAAGTCAGCAAAACAAATGTTACGTTATCAATGATATTAGAATTACAAATTGTAGCCTACCAGTAAAAAAATTTTACACAAGGATGACTGAACCAATGCAAAAACTGCTGTGAACTGATCTTTTCATAACTTACTTACTTGCTTCATTTTACACAACATCAGAAATTAAAACTAGTCCATCACTGGTTTCCATCAACAAGCCCCTCCTCCTCCAAGTTCGTCAAATGCCTCCTGAGATTGGAATGCACTGTATTTTCGATGTCAAAAGTCCAAACGTTCACAGATTTTAGGATTGTCAAGTTCCCCCTGGAGCTTGTTTACATAATCATACCTGTTGAGCACCACAGCCAAGTTTGCCTTATCGGCCTTCGTAATCGCTATGCTCTCTTCCTTCTTCAACCCGCTTTCAGATGGTTGGCATTGGCTGACACATTTTCAAAAATACTTCTTTTTAATTTTAGGTATTTCGTACGAAAGGCTCATTTCAATGCCCAATTTACTTTAAGTTTGCTCTGTCGTACAGCCTACCCTTGGGCGCAATCACCTTAGCATTTAACGCGACCTGGTCATGTTGTCACTTCTTTGTTAGGCAGGCTACGGTGTGGTCATGCCTGTTGCTCACTTGTCTGGTTTTTAAATTTTTTTTTTTAATTTTGTGTCCACTGTGCTACGTTGTCCAAAATGGCTAAGGAAGTGGTTTATGGCACGTGTGGCCATCGTTTGACCTCCGGGTACAACCATCCAGTGTGTGGGAAGTGTAGGAGTTGCGATTTTAACATGGTCAAATGCGAAATTTGTGAGTTGCATTCAACGGACAAAGTCGTATGTTTTATGCATTCTTTGAAGAAGTCCGAGCATGAAGAAGTGCAGCGACAAAGAAAAGCAGAAAGGAGAGGAAAAAGAAGCTTATTTGATGAAAGACTGCGTTGAGCTAGTCTGAGTGGACAATTTTCTTCCTGAGGAGATAACAAATTGTGGATTCAGCCATAGTGAATTGGCGGCATCCACCCCGTCAGTAAATGTGTCGATGCCGGCGCTGGCCATTCCTGCGGCCGATCGGACAATGGATGCAATCAGTGCCATGGAGGCCAATCTTAAATCGATGTTTGAGGGTCTCAAAGCCAAAATGTCAATTTCGGAATACCGTATTCATGCAGATATCGTCGAAACTGTGGTAGCAACAGTCGCCACGTGCCTCGCGCCATTCGAACGACTGCTGGTTGCGGATGTGTGGCACGCAGGTTCATCGGCCCCAGACAGTCGCCAGACCGGGACCACCACCGGGAAAGTACGGCAGGCAATGGTATTACACCAACCCCATCCCCTATCGTGGCTTTCAGAACACCGTCACGTTTCCTTAATATTGAACCGAATGCTCCGGATTTCTCTATCTCACATGGGGTTGTGCGATACTCGAAAAATTCGAGCTGAGCCGAATTTTGTCTCGGCTTGTCACTTGCATCCATACAAAGAAAACTTGAATCCGGTGAAAATACGATAACTTCGCCAATTATTCTACTCGCACACTCCTAATCTCACAGCAACTGCTGATTCCTTTCCCACAACACCCAGGTGGACCCAGTTGTGAAGATCTCAGAATTCCACCAGCTTTCAGGGTGGTAGCATTGGCTGCTGCAAGTGCTTCCTAACCCGAAGGAATAAAGTTCACAAGACCCAAGAAAGACAGGGCAACGACGATGTCAAGCCAACCACTGGCCACCATGGGTGCCGATGGTCAGCCTCCCCCCCCCCCCCCTCCCCGGCTCAAGAGGCACCTCAGTCGCCAGGTGTGCAACAACACCAGCAGTCTCCAGGGAATGATTGCTAGTTGCCAGAATATGACCAACGATCAAAGACCAGAAGTGTCCAGTCTTCCACAAGATTTCGCAATTCCTCTGAGGAAAAGCCTCCATTCATTCTTAAGCGACCGTAGCCCCCATGGATGGAAAGCGAAAGTCAAGGAAATTTGATAGACACTCGTCGAGGGAAGTCAGCCACAGGTCGACCAGGAACTTTAACAACCAGTTGACATTCGACTTCCGCCACCAGTCGTCGTGCCACCGGTAAAGCCGATCATCGCGAGAAACGTGCCACCAGTCGTCAAATGAATTTAGTAGCCTGTCGTCAAGAGACACAAGGTACCACTCTTCGAGGTGTTTGACAGTCGTATGTCGCCGTGGCTATACAAGCACCCGACGACGGGGGCGAAGCCATGGCCCACGGGGGACCTCCGCCAACAACCTAGACACAGCAGTCGCCAGGCCACAGCAGCTGCCAGTAACCAAAAAGGGGAAGGAGCCAGTCGCCAAGATGAAGGCAGACTCCATATTCTCAAACCAGGACCGCAAATACCGTATCCAAAGAGCACTGCGCCCAATCGCTCCCCAGCCATGGGACTCGACAAATGCAGAGCACCCAAGCACAGGATGGAGAATGTGCCAGATGACAGACGTAGACGAAGCGATAAGAGATCATTATTTTCCAGCCATTGGGGAATCTCCCAAATGGAGGCAGTACTCCAATTTTCCAGCTCGGGCAAACCCCATCAAAATATTCAGGTCTAGAGAAGGCCGGACTCCACACAGATCAGAAAGACAACAGGAGCTGGAGCAGCAAGAGCAGATTGCCCGATTTAAGCCGGGATCAGGATCAGGAGGAATCGCGATTTGAACCTGAAGCAGGCAAGGAAAAGCGACGAAAGAAATTCGAGAGGATACTGAAACTCATGAATCACCACCTCCGAAGCACGGACTAGCTCACCGGGAAATCGTGAATCTCCCAGTGGGCACCTTTGGTCAGGACCCCCCCTTCCTCTCCTCACCCCAAAATTTTTTTAAAACGTTTTTGGAAAATGTATCTTTTCTGTATGCATCACAATTTTATCCGCTAACACTTGAAAAAAAATGTCATGTAGGAATGGGGGGGGGGGGGGGGGAGTAGTAAAGCCCCATGGTATGAGTGGTTTCCCGGTAGAAATTCAGTTCCCAGTCCGTGCCTGCCACCTCCCACGGATTTATTGCAAAGAGTCCCCAGATATTTCACCAGGAAACCCCCACGACCATCCGAAGTCAACGTTCGCAAGCATGGAAAATATCCTGTCTACAAGTCTTCTCCCGCAATCCTGCATGATCTTCCGCTCCCTCCTAGATATACGAGGAATCCTTCAGGAAGACGGAAAAGACCTACCAGAGCTCGATACAGAGAAAGGGAGTTCTTGTTTGGCCCCACCAACCGCGTAGCTCCGAGGGCCAAAAACTACAAGGACGAGGAGTTCCTACTCGAGAGGATGTTTGTGGAATATGACTCATGCCTCCCAGATCCATGATCATCAAAATATCGACAAAGCATCGTATCGGAGGAGAAACTAATGTGACTGGGCCTCCGGGCCAAACTGGAGCAGCACTGCAGTCCTTCCAAATAACCCCATCGGAAGCACAAGAACTCTCCTTGATCCAAGACTGCCTGGATCTTATAAAGCAAGCCGCAACTTACCAGAAGGACGCATGGACAGGGGTTAAATCATTGACCAATTCCATCTTGATATGAAGGGATGCATGTCGCAGCAGAACCCTGAACACCCCAGCCGATACAGTGACGAAGCTGAGATTCCTGCTATTCCGTAAAACTGATAAGCTGTTCTGTGGGGAGCTCCTATCATCGCTCCTGAAGTAAAAGACAAGGCCAGTCCCGCTAAACAAGCGACATCTCAGAAAGCAAAGATGCCGTATACAGGGCAAACCCGGCAACCAGACACCATTTCACGAACCCTTACATTCGAAAATGCCTACGAAGGTCCCAGAGGAAGATGATGCATGGGAGGAGGCCAAGGTAGATCAAACAATGCTATCTCAAAACAGAGTCAACCAGGGGAAGAGGAGCTAAAGGAAGAGGTGGCCCGCAGTGACAGGATGGCACACCAGTCTGCACCCCTTCACCGACAGGTGGGGGCAGACTAAAATTCCACTTAAAACAGTGAAGGACCTCAAACTCACCGAAGAGGTCAAAGTGTTGTTGAGAAAAGAGGCAATTCAAACACCACCAGAGGGTACACCAAGATTTTACAGCCCAGCTCGGATCATCCTAAAGATGGGAGGAGGGTCCAGAGTATCTTCAACCTGAGATCTTTGAACAAATTCATCTTCAAAGAACATTTTAAATTGGAAACCCTAGCCTCAAGCTGAGAATTCATGAGAGAAGGGGAATTCATGATGTCAATCGACCTGGAGGATGCGTACCTCCACGTGCTCGTCCATCCGTCCACCTTAAAGTTCTTCCTGTTTGTGTCGGATGGGAAACTAGGCTATATCACTACTTCACTGTTATTCCGTTTGGACTGAGTTTGACACCGCACATGTGTTTACATCCATCCTCAAGCCAGTCTTCGGATTCCTACACCTGGAGACAGTGAAGGCACGCGGATACATAGGGTCAGATGACTGGATCCACAATACCTCAACAGGGAAACTCCTGTCCCAGACGGGGGGGGGGTCACTTGCGACCTGTTCCAAAGTATAAGACTGGGAATCAACCAACCAACTGGAAGAAATAATCCAGAATGACACTAGTACTGACATGGCGCCTTGTTCAAAATGAAGGAGTTCATGGTGAATCCCTCAGACGAAATGAACTAGAAACCATCGTCCAGCTGATTAGATGGATAGACTTGTGGCGATATTGGTACCAGTGATGGCGTGGAGAGCCAAGAGCCTCCACTGGTTCCAGGGGAACAACTGGCACTGAGGTCTTCATGGAAATGTAAAGAATTTGGACAAACTTCTGACCTAGTAGCTTTTTACCCCACCTAG